>PIJE02001550.1:30000-58765 GCA_002895965.2 Coryphaenoides rupestris | reverse complement strand
TCAGGTGGCTTACCCTATCATTTAAACATACCAATCTGCTGCTACAGGGCAATGAGTGAGAGAGAGAGAGAGAGAGAGAGAGAGAGAGAGAGAGAGAGAGAGAGAGAGAGAGAGAGAGAGAGAGAGAGAGAGCTTGGGGAGGAGGGGGCTGGCTGAATGTGTTAATACGGAGCAACACTGCATCAAGCTGAGGCTGTGAGGCTGTGAGGCTGTGAGGCTGTGAGGCTGTGAGGCTGTGAGGCTGTGAGGCTGTGAGGCTGTGAGGCTGTGAGGCTGGCCGGGCAGCAAGAGGAGAAGTGCGTCAGCAGTACATTCACGTTCCCACTGAAGGACAAAGGGAGGGGGACCAACGGGGAGAGAGAGAGCGTGTCTTAGCCGCCCGCAACGCCGCCGCCGCCGCCGCCGCGCTGGAGAAGGAAGCAAGACGAGCAGGAGGAGCAGGAGGAGGAGGAGGAGGAGGGGGCAGCAGCAGCGATGAAAAAGAGGTGGATTTGAGAATAAAAGAGAGAGAGAGAGAGAGAGAGAGAGACAGAGAGAGACAGAGAGAGAGAGTGTGTGTGTGTGTGGAGGGGGGGAGCCAGGATGCCTCTGCTCTCCGTGACGGTGGGCTGCCTGTATGAGCGCTTGCATGCTTTCTCGCCTCTGCGTCTCTCTCTCTCTCTCTCTCTCTCTCTCTCTCTCTCTCTCTCTCTCTCTCTCTCTCTCACTCTCTCTCTTGTGCGCACACTTTCTCGAGCTCAGAGACACACACACACACACACACGCGCAGACACACAAGCACGCACACATGCAGACACACACACACACACACACTTAATTGCTCAGTCTTTCTATCTCTCCCTCACTTTTGATCTCAGTGTTTCTCTCTTCCTCTCTCTCTCTCTCTCTCTCTCACTCTCTCTCTCTCTCTCTCTCTCTCTCTTCCCCTCTTGCCTGTCTGCTCTTCACAGGCTACACTGCAGTGCTCCGCCAGCCAGCCGCAGGTCTGACAGCCACAGGAAGAGGGGGGCGAACTGCTACAACTTACTACCTCAGCACCGGCGAGAGACAACTCACAAATAAGCATCCGGAAGAGAGAGAGAGAGGAGCGGCGAGAGGAGGCACGAGGCACGAGGAGGGACGCTGCTTTGCTGCTGCTGCTGCTGCTGAACTGTACCTGCCTCTGGTCCACGGACCGTCATGGAGATACCCAGATCGCCTCCATAGAGAGCTTTTTCTTCTCCTTTCCCTTTTTTTTCTTCTCTCAATCTCGAGCGCTGTCCTCTCTTCTATTGGTTTCTCTCTCTCTCTCTCTCTCTCTCTCTCTCTCTCTCATTACCGAGGAGGACCTGAGAGTTCTCTCTCTCTCTCTCTCTCCTCTGACAGCCTTTTTGTGGAGCTCCAGCAGTGCAGCAGTACCCTCCCCCCCCCACCACCTCTTCTTCACCCCCCCCCCCCCTCTCTGCCAGCGCCACCGTCTCACTAGCCAACCCACGCACCCCTCCACCCCCCCAGCCTTCCCAGGAGGAATAGACGGATTACTGCTAACTGTGCACACGCGGCAGACCAGCAGCTGCTCCGACTAGGGCCAGCTCGACAACGGAGGGGGGAGGCGGAGGAGGCGGCGGAGGCGGCAGAGGAAGAGGAGGCGGCGGCGGCAGAGGCGGAGGCGGCGCGGACACACACACACACACACACACACACACACACAACGTATGCCACTTCACACACGCCTATGTACACACACACACACACACACACACACACACACACACACAACGTATGCCACTTCACACACGCATATGCACACACACACACACAAACACATTTACCACTTCACACACGCACACACACACACACACACACACACACACACACACACACTGTTCATAAAATGAAATGCCTCCACTTCCAATGTATCACCAGAGACAGGAGGTCAGATGGTTCTACAACTCTATGCTCCCCCATGGTTGGGCCAGGCAATGGCTGTGTGTGTGTGTATGAGGGGGGTCTGTTGCATACAAATTGTAAACCTCAAATAGATAAGTCCAGGTTTGTGTATTTTGTTGTTGTTTTTATTAACGTATTAGTTGATGAAGAAAAAAATGCATTATCCACTAATACGGAAAATATCTTCTTGGAAAATGCCCCAACAAAGCAATATTATACATCCAAATACTACAGTTTAATTATGTCCTTCTATCTCGGCGAAACATTTGCAGATGTAAATTGAGGACGTCGTGATGGAACAGGAGCGGCTGGTAGTTCTACAAGAATTGCTTCACCAGGAGGAAACGCTACTGGAGAACACCCATCTCAATTCCAGGAAAAGCCGGTTGGACGAAGGAGAAGGAGGTAGAGAACCGAGATGGAGCACGCAGCCCGGGTGTCACGATAATGTCACAGGATCGAATTTTGTTTTGGTTGTCTAGAACCAAGCCAAACAGACAAGACTTCCAGGTACTCCGTGATATTGTACGGAGGTTACATACGTATTGTACGTAACCTCCATACAATATCAGGCAGGATATGGAAGCTTTCAGGAAGGAGCGAAATTACCACAGGATTCACAGAAACGCTTTCAGAAACAAGAAAGAATCTCCAAAGAGACGGAGGAAGTGTCGGAGACGGTTGTGTTACGAAAAGTGTACTTGATGGAGAAGAGAGGATTGAGGCAAAGAGACAGACATTTGAGGCATAACGAGGCAAATAACCTCATTGCTCTCAAGGTGGACCTGAAAAAGAACCAAAACCAGACCTCTAACCCTTCCCACCGGAACAGCCCTGACACCAAGTGTTGAAGGAAGCCGGCACCTTTGACAGACTGGAGTCTGTTTGGACTTGCCGGGACATAAATGTCAACTGTGCCTGCCGCAGTAAAAAGCCATATGGACAAAACAAGAAGGGCAAGTCCAGAATTCAGGACACCCCTCTGACCAGACAGCAGGGTTAAGGCTCAGACCCCTGGACATGTCAGCTTCTCTTCTCCTTTCTCCTTTCTTTCCCTACTTTATTTCATTAAAATATGGATTCATCATAACGTGTTCTCAGTGCTTCCTTTAAAAACGGTAACAGTAATTCATGTTAAATCTCACAGCCTCTATTTTACACACTGCAGTTACTATAGCAATCACATCTCCAGATGTCCAATTTCACTTGGTTTGGCATTTCAAATAGAGCATCTACCAGCTTATGTATATATTTATATATATATATATATATATATATATATATATATATATATATATATATGTATATATATAAAGGTAAAACTAACAACAGGAAATGCACACAAAATGCACATATAGACAAGGCACGTATATATGGATATCAGGCTGTCCTTATAAACACTGTGTGTGTGTGTGTGTGTGTGTGTGTGTGTGTGTGTGTGTGTCCGTTTGTGTGTTTTGTGTTTTTGTCGTTTGAGGGAAGGGGAGGAGAAGGAGAAGGGGGTGTGTTCGGTGGGGTTCATGACATCATAGAGGTCTAAATTGCTGACTTTGCTGTTATCTGTCTGCTGGGCAGTCTCCTCTTGAGGCCGTTCACACTCTTATCTAAGGAGTGAGTAAGAAAGAGGGAGAGGTACAGAGAGAGAGACAGAGAAAGAGAGAGAGAGAGAGAGAGAGAGAGAGAGAGAGAGAGAGAGAGAGAGAGAGAGAGAGAGAGAGAGAGAGACAGAGAGAGGGAGAAGGGGAGAGAGAAATCGCAGGAGACACGTGTGTGTCCTTGGTGAAATCGGGGCAACAGAACCTAAAGATGAACAGAAGAGAAGGAGATAAATAGGAGAAGGAGGAGGAGGAGGAGGAGGAGGAGGAGGAGGAGTGGGAGGAGGGGGCGTGGGAGACAGATGAGTGTGTGTGTGTGTGTGTGCGTGTGTGTGTGTGTGTGTGTGTGTGCAGCAGCAAGCCTCCTCGAGAGGAAAGGTAAAGAAAAGGAGCAAGAGAGATTAGAGCACACAGTAGAGTGGGGGTGTGAGGAGGAGGTGGTGGAGGAGGAGGGGAGGGGGTGGAGGAGGAGGAGGAGGAGGAGGAGGAGGAGGAGGAAAGAGACGGATGTTCTCATGGTGTAGTATGAAGTATAATTTGAATGCAGGAGGAGAGTCCTGCTCTGCCTTTAGCTAATGAACCGATAATCTCTCTCTATCTATCTATCTATCTCTCTGTCTCTCTCTCTCTCTCTCTCTCCCTCTCTCTACCTCTCTCTCCCCATCTATCTCTCCATCTATCTCTCCATCTCTCTCTATCTCTCTCCTCCGCCCCCCCCCCCCCTCTCTCTCTCCCTCATTTCTCTACCTCTATGCTGTCATAAAGTATATGTCCGATATGGGGGGTGTTGTATATATGTATTTATTGATGATGTTTATTGCTTTGTGTTTTCGGTGCTTTAATCATTGAAGCCTAAGTCGTAATTAGGTTAATAGGATGTTGAATGGGACAGTCGGCTCATCAGGTCCATTTTGTTGAGAGAATCATCTGGAGAGAACTGGTAAGCTCTAGTGAACTTTGTGTGTTAAAGCAGGGTTGTCGTTAACTGGCGTTGAAAATGCCACAAACATTAACACGTAAAATTCTATAGGCTATGAGCTATTTGTCACACACAGCAGTGTCAAAAGAGACTGATACAGATACAGATAGTTTATAAAAGAACTTCTTGCATGGAACCATCCATTCGTTATAAGGCAAATCATAAATAGTACCAATTATATTCTTAACCTATGTGAGGATTATGTATTAAATCCCACACACTTTCACGGCACACTCAAGGCACATTGGGAGGGAACCACTAATCCATTATAAATGACAAATACATAAAGTACACATTAAACACAAATGAATAGATAATTACCTCTACGGGTTTCTGTGTGTATGTGTAACATTTGTATTCCTTGTCCATCCATCCATCCGTTTTCGTCTGCTTATCCGGGTCGTGGTGGCAGCTGGCTAAGCAGGGCCCCCCAGGCTTCCTTCTCCCCAGCCACACTCTCTAGTTCCTCCTGGGGGATCCCGAGGCGTTCCCAGGCCAGACGAGATATATAATCTCTCCAGCGGGTTCTGGGTCTGCCCCGGGGTCTCCTCCCAGTTGGACGTACCCGGAAAACCTCCAAAGGGAGGCGCCCAGGGGGCATCCTAATCAGATGCCCGAACTACCTCAGCTGACTCCTTTCGATGCGGAGGAGCAGCGGCTCTACTCCGAGCTCCCTCCGGATGTCTGAGCTCCTCACCCTATCTCTAAGGCTGAGCCCAGCCACCTTGCGGAGGAAACTCATTTTGGCCGCTTGTATCTGTGATCTCATTCTTTCGGTCACTACCCAAAGCTCGTGACCATAGGTGAGGGTCGGAACGTAGATGGACCTGTAAATCGAGAGCTTCGCCATCCGGCATTGTTGTGAAGAGTCCCTCTTCACCACAACGGACCGGTACAGCGCCCGCATTACTGCAGACGCTGCACCAATCCGTCCATCTCCCGCTCCATTTTGCCCTCACTCGTGAACAAGACCCCGAGATACTTGAACTCCTTCGCTTGAGGCAGCAACTAATTCTCAACCCGGAGGGAACACTCACCGTTTTCCGGCAGAGAACCATGGCCTCAGACTTGGAGGTGCTGACTCTCATCCCGACCGCTTCACACTCGACTGCAAACCGCCCCAGTGCATGCTGGAGGTCACGGTCTGATGTAGCCAACAGAACCACATCATCTGCAAAGAGCAGAGATGCAATTCTCAGGTCCCCAAACCGGACACTCTCCTCACCTCGGCTGCGCCTTGAGATTCTGTCCATGAAGATCACGAACAGAATCGGTGACAAGGGACAACCTTGGCGGAGTCCAACACCCACTGAGAACGTGCTTGACTTTGTGCCGAGAATACGGACGCAGCTCGCACTTTGTTCATACAAGGACCGAATGGCACGTACCAACGGCCCCAGGTACCCCATACTCCCGTAGTACCCCCACATGATTCCCCGGGGAACACGGTCATAAGCCTTCTCCAAGTCCACAAAGCACATGTAGACTGGATGTGGGCAAACTCACATGCCCCCCCCCAACAACCCTGCGAGGGTAAATAACTGGTCCACTGTTCCAACGGCCAGGACGGAATCCGCATTGTTCCGCCTGAAGCTGAGGTTCGGCAATCGGCCGGAGCCTCCTTTCCAGCACCCTGGAATAAACTTTCCCGGGGAGGCTGAGCAGTGTGATACCCCGATAATTGGAGCACACCCTCCGGTCCCCTTTTTTGAAAATGGGGACCACCACCCCGCTCTGCCATTCCACAGGTACTGTCCCCGACCTCCATGCTACATTGACTAGGCGTGTCAGCCACGACAGCCCGACAATGTCCAGAGCCTTCAGCATCTCAGGGCGAATCTCATCCACACCTGGCGACTTGCCACTGAAGAGCTTTTTGACTACTTCAGTGACCTCTACCAAGGATATGGGTGAGGCTTCCCCCAAGTCTTCAGACTCTGCCTCTTCCACAGAGGACGTACTGGTCGGGTTCAGGAGCTCCTCAAAGTGTTCTTTCCACCGGCCGACAATATCTAGTTGGTACCGCTCCACCTCCCGCACCAGCTCAGGCTCCTTCCCCGCCAGTGAGGTGACGTTCCACGTCCCTAGAACCAGTCGGCGATGCCGGGGATCCGCATGCCCAGGAGCCCGCTTTTGCCTACCGCCCGGTATACAATGCACCGACCCCAATGACTCTCCCTGCAGGTGGTGAGCCCACAGGGAGGTGTCTCCACGTTGTCTTTTTGGGCTTGGCCCGGCCAGGCCCCGTGGATCCAGGCCCGGCCACCAGACGCTCGCCGACGAGCTCCCCTCCCAGGTCTGGCTCCAGAAGGCTGTCCCGGTTTCCCTTGTCTGTGCGAGGTGACTGATCTTTCCGGGAGTCTCTTCCTTGTCAAACGACTCAAATTGCAAGAAAAAATGACATCCTTGTGCCAATCTCTGCCCAGGAGTTCCCCTTGGGGAATCCTGGCAGACATCTTGAAGTGCATTCCAATTCCACTTAGCGGTCGTAACGATAGCCTCTTTAACCCAAGGGGGTTGACGTCTCCCTCAAGGAGTATGATCATTAGGAGACAAACGAGAGAAAAGAAAAGAGTCTATGTATGCTAAAACCGGATATACATTCATTAGACTGAATTTACTCATTGAGTGAATTCAGTCTAATGAATGTAGTTCGCAAAGGCACTGAGCCGAAGCAGTACATTCCCCCCAAAAATGGTGTTGTATGTTTTAGTTGCAAAACTAAAGATAGAACAAGATAAAGGAGATAGGGGGGATAGTGGGTTCTGATCATGTTGTGGCAGATGCCTCTTATCTCTGCCTAATTCTGGTTCCCATCATACACCAACTGATAATTAAACGAATAATTGAAACATATGGCCACCTGCACACCTGTGACAAAGCATGTGTGTAGCAGAGCTCATGAGCGATTAAACATCTGCTCGTGGATAAGATGTCCCAAAGACGTCTATCCAGACAGCTATGTAATTACCGAACACGCCACTTTGTCACAACAACAGTTGGTATTTTTGCTGGAATACTCTAGAAGACGTCTCCAAGCTGTATCCCAGCTGCACTAAAGAAAGACATTTGTGATTAAATGCAAATGTGAATTCAGTGGTTGGGGGGGAGGGGGGCCAGAGGTCACCTATTTGACTCTGGAGGCGTCCTGGCAACACTGCTGAGAGTACATTTTTAACAATAGCCAGAATCCATGATTCAATCTGTTCTACTGTGCTCCGCATTTGCAATATACTGTCGAAGCATTGTTGGATCTGATAAAGTACATGGTGATGAATTTGGCTGTGAATGAGAGCGTGGTCGGAGCCTCCACAGCATCTGCATGTGTCCTGAATCGATTTGTGAACCACACAGTGTCACGAACAAGTGTTGTTAATAATGCATCAATAATAACAATAATGAATAATTAATCACATTTATACAGCGCTTTACAATATGTGTGTGTGTGTGTGTGTGTGTGTGTGTGTGTGTGTGTGGGAATATGACACCCGATGTGTAGCCCCCACCCACCTGGGCGATGCGTGGCCAGCCAACTTGCGGCAGAAGCACCCGCTAGGTGTCACAGGTGTGGAGGTGAGGAAACGCAAAAGATATATTTCCAGATAGACCAATCTTGATCTTGATATATATTGAACATCCACTGCTCCTATCCGTTTCCCCCCCCCCCCCACACACGCACACACACACACAACCGCACACACACACACAACCGCACACACACACACAACACATAACACACACACACACACACACAAACACACAAATCACACCAGTATACACACACACACACACACACACACACACACACACACACACACACACACACACACACACACACACACACACACACACACTGCACACACACACTTGCACACACACACTTGTACACACACACTTGTACACACACACACTTGTACACACACACACTTTTCACAACACTTTTCCCTTTTGCCAAGCGTTCCACTTCCTGCAACATTCAATTTCCCCCCCCCCTCCCCCATCCCTTCATCCCACAGCTGTGCAGGGCAGCCAGTCACTCGCTCAGTATTGACCCAGCCCCCCCCTCCTGCAACCCGACTCCCCTCCACCCTCCACCTCCACCCGACCACTCATGGCACCGCAGACCTCCATCAGCTACCCACCCTTCCATGCCGATTGTCGGAGGTGACCCGTTTGCCACCCTGCCGTGTTCTAACCAAGCACCATTCAAACCCCTGTTCCCCACACTCTCTCTCTCTCTCTCTCTCTCTCTCTCTCTCTCTCTCTCTCTCTCTCTCTCTCTCTCTGTCTCTCTCTCTCTCTCTCTCTCTCTATCTCTCTCTCTCTCTCTCTCTCTCTCTCTCCTCTGCCACTGTGTGCTGTGAGCTTGTTTAGACTAACAGTCCGACACCCGCTCGGTAATGACAAATCACTCGCTAACCACTCAGCTAGCGACAGCCCTCAAAAACATTCAGCCCATAGCATAGGCGGGCGGACTGGGCTGGCACTGGACGGAGGGAGATTTATTGTTCGGGGGGGCCTAGGCGGGGGGGTAGAATGATGCCTGTTGCGGCTAACGGGGCGACGGGTAGAGGAATGTAAGAGAGATGGACGGCGATGCAGCCATCTATACACTGCCTCAAGCCACACAAACACACCGCTTGGCGCTCTGCAGGATGACAACCTGTCACCAGGACCTTATGACTCATATTTAGCTTACATCACCATTCCATTGGGTGAGTGGTGGGGTGTGTGTGTGTGTGTGTGTGTGTGTGTGTGTGTGTGTGTGTGTGTGTGTGTGTGTGCGCGTGTGCATGTGTGTCGTGTTTGTGTGCCCCAGTTCACTTGTATGTGTGTGTGTGTGTGTGTGGGGGGTGTGTGCGTGTGTGTGTGTGTGTGTGTGTGTGTGCGCTGTGACCGTCATTGAGTACTGCAAGCTGTGAAGCTCGATAGCTCTGGGGCTAATGCCAGCCATCTATAGCCTCTCTTCATAGAGCTACAGTGCTCCTAGATGGCTATAGATATACACACACACATCCACCTACGTGTGCGGCGCCGGTATCAGACCTGGTGGCCGTTACTGCTGACTAATGGGGTTTTAAACAGCAAGACCTCGGCTAGCAGCTGTGCCAAGTCAAGTATGAGGGCTAACAGCTTTAGCTAGGACACCCTGTGGTCATGGACCACGCTCAGATCTCATTCCCGTAAGCATCAAGAACCCCATCAACCGAAGGCCTTTGCACACCGAGGGAAAACGCTTGTGTGTAAATGTGTTCAGACAACGGCCATATTTATTCTCAACTTCTGGTGTTCCAATCAGTCAAATCTGTCCAAGATATGTGAACCGTGGTTTGGTTATTCATGTTTTCCCTTCCGGCATGAAAAACATGTTTTTACACTTTTTCAATGTGTGTGCGACATTTTTCATTATTTTCATGTATTCCGTGTATCAAGGCTTTCACAATTCCTAATCCTGCGGGCTGTGGTTGTGCTGTTACCAGTTCTTAGCCATCTTGCCATTTTAACCTGCGATACAGTCAACACTAACTAACTAGCCGCGCGGCCGGCTGCTAATCCAGAACGTAGTCGTAAAATATCCCCCCGCAAACAATTTAATTTCTTCTCGTTTGTTCCGTCGTCAGCGTGGCTGAGCGGCCGGGCTAATAGATTGCTAGAGCTGCTATAGCGAGGAGCTGGCTCCACGCAGCCTCCCCTGCGCGCGCCGCCGCGGCACAGCGGCGCTGGTGTGCTTAGTGATACAGGTCGACAAAAAGTGCTGCGACCAGCAGTTGGCCTGAGAGGAAGAAAAGGGAGCCGATGGTAAAATGGAGGAGCCCAGCGGTGGAGGCGGATCGATGCGGCCGGTATTCATTAACCCTCGCTCACAGCTTCCTTCCCCTCCCCAATCACAGCCCCGCCATTTTAGTACGGCGCGAGGTGATTTATTAGCTGTCCTGTCTCCGTCAGCATGCCTCCACCCACAGTCTGAGTGGGGTTGACTCACTCGCCGGGGGTGCACCTAACGCTGGTCAGGGATATGGGAACACACACACACACACACACACACACACACACACACGTACACACACACGTATATATATATATATATATATATATATATATGTGTGTACTTCAATCACACACAGAAATTGAGAAATCATGCAGTAAATAGTGCAATCTACTATTATATATGTATATATATATATGTATTGTATGTATAGTTAATTCATGGGATAATATTGCAATTGCTCCGATGCTCTTTTAAAGAAGAGAAGCATAACCTAATAATTGACCGAATCATACTGTCAAGACAGTAAAATATATACACAGAGTTTACACCATGAAAACATGTGTGTGTGTGTGTGTGTGTGTGTGTGTGTGTGTGTGTGTGTGTGTGTGTGTGTGTGTGTGTGTGTGTTTGTGTTTGTTTGTTTGTTTCAATAAAGATGTTTTTTGGTTCAAGGGATACATACGACCTCCCAGTGGGTTGTTAGACTGTGTCTATTTGTATTCTAAAAGCTCTCCTGTGGTTAACCCTGTGTGTGTCTATGGTATCCTAATCCATCTTGTGTCGGCCAGTCCGTCAGGTTAACTGCTCTCTGCATGATGAATGCAACTCACTGACGGCTGCTATTGACTGGAGCCATCGTAGAGCACACACACACACATAATTCGGCGGTATAGGCAATACATCCCAGCAGAGATTGGTCAGATTCTGCTCCTTTAATCTCATATCTGACCCCTAAGACAAATACAAATGAGAAACTTGCTGCTCTCTGGTTAAATATTGTAAAGAAAAAAAAATCACTGAGCCAGCAATTACATTCTTGTGACAGAACAATTGCTTTGAAATATTGCATGTTCCAGACTTATCGGCTGCATGTTTGGTAATGGTTTTTCCAATTCACGTTTTTCAATGCACTATTGTTCTCATTGCTTCCAATGAATAATACATAAACAGCCTATAATAGATCTTGTTGGAGAGCCTTTCAAAAAACTAAAAAATAAATGAAATAATGCGAAATCCTTCTGCTACGGGATGTGGACAATTGTGATAACAGTGATTACGGATCATAAACACTATTAATCAGCGCTGCATGATTCTGTGGAAAATAAATATATAATCCTCCCGGAAATTTGCCGTCAACAGGTAGTCCTTTTTTTTTTTAATCTCTTTTAGTCTTCACGTCTGGATGCTCAAACCAAGTTAATTATATTTGCATTTTCTATTAGTGCAGTGATTGATTTTCTGTATCTAAAACACAACCCACCCAGCCCTCTATACACGGAGAACTATGACGAACCAAACACTGTTTTTAGACGAATGCCCTTCACATCCCAGAGGGTGAATCATACCCTGACTGGGGGCATGTTATTTTGGGGTTGTGTATGGTAATAAGACAGAGGGCAGGTGGAGGTTAACGTCTGATGGTTAAAGTGCAATTGTGGGATTCTCAAAGAATCACCAGGACACCTTGTCACTGTAGCCTGCTGTCACTCATAAAGCATTCAGTGGACCACACCATTGGATTTCATTGGATTGTATTAAGATAGAAGCCGTGTTTAACAGTAAACACAATTTCCCCACGCTAACGTTCATTCACGCCGTATGTCTTTGTAGTGAAAGGGAGGTCTTTCTAATGATGTAAATGAAACAACATGGCGACTACAATGTTTTATAATGCTCCTTTGACAGAAAGCACTCGGGGCAGATGCACACGCACACACAGACACGCAATACACACCCCAGTATGCCGGTGATGTATGAGGGTAGTGTATTGGACGGCCTCCCTCCCCTCTCATATGCAAATGAGCTTCCACCAGGCAGCTCTGCGATTGGTCTGCCGCTATTCATATTCCACTGGTGTGTGACTTCATTAGCCCAATGGTACCATGCCAACAAACAGCACTAAAAAGAGACTTTGTCAATGTTTGACGACTTGTTAAGTGTGTGTGTGTGTGTGTGTGTGCGTGCGTGTGTGTGTGTTGTGAGAGTGTGTGTGTTTGTGAGAGTGTGTGTGTGTTGGGTAGGTATATGTTAATGCAGTTGCTTATTCCCAAGAAGTCAATAAGTTGCTTTCCATTTATTGAGTCGTGCTCAATTGTTGCAAGTAGTAAAGTCTGTGAAAAACAAACCCAATGAAGGACACATTGAGCTTGTGCTTTCTAAAAAATAAAAACTAACGACTAGACTAAAGATGACTAATGACTCATTCATGTCAACATAAATAACACGTATGGTAACATATGTAGGACACATGTTTATGCATGCTGGGGGTGGGAACCCTACTGGCTGGTATCTGCTAGGTACAGTGAGGAGGTTGGGGTGTTATTGCTGACTTAGTGGCTTGCTCGCTCCGTTTTTTATGTATTTTATTTTTGGTATTATTTGTTCATATCTTATAGTTCTGGGGCTAGTAATCTCAGGTTCAGCACTATTGAGTTACATTCCTCCCCTGATCACCAGGGTATCTTTAGCAGGGGAATGTGTTTTTTATGTGCTTTAAAAGCAGCCCCTGGTACATCTGATAGAACCCCCCCACACACACACACACGCACACACACATAGACATGCACATACACACACACACACACACACATAGACATGCACATACACACACACACACACACGCACACACATAGACATAGACAAACCCATACTTACACGCACACACACACACACACACACACACACACACACACACACACACACACACACACACACACACACACACACACACACACACACACACACACACACACACACACACACACACACACAGCGTTATTTTGACAATTCTGATGGAAGCTTTGGATTCTAATCCGATTGACTTAAATATAGACCAAAGCAACACACATGGGGTTATCGAGCTAGCTGGCTAAGCTCAACCTTTACAAAAGAAAAGCAAAAACATACAAAATACAGATGTACATTTTTACGCCACTCAAATGCCAAAGTTTAATAACAATATACTACAAAAATACTACATCGCTAGTAATGACTGCTTATTAATGAATACAGGTTAACAGGTTAACATTTCATGGCAGTAATTGAAGTGTGAAATAATGTGTAAATTATAATGTTGCATAATATAGAAAAACAGTTGCAATGTTAGACCACTGATTCTGTGTTTCTGTGTGTTCAGGATGCCTAATGCCATGGGTCATTGTAATGGCATGTGTGTGCGTGTCTGTGTCTGTGTGTGTGTGTGTGTGTGTGTGTGTGTGTGTGTGTGTGTGCGCGTGTCTGTGTGTGTGTGTGCGCGTGTCTGTGTCTGTGTGTGTGTGTGTGTGTGTGTGTATGTGTGTGTGTGCGCGTGTCTGTGTGTGTGTGTGCGCGTGTGTATGTGTGTGTGTGCGCGTGTCTGTGTGTGTGTGTGTGTGTGCGCGTGTGTGTGTATGTGTGTGTGTGCGCGTGTGTGTGTGTGTGTGTGTTTGTTTCTGTGAGGATTTAGCTTGCTTCAGCTTTACCTGTGTGTAATATTGTGTTTGAGAGCTCTTCCGTTATACTTTTCCTGTGCTGGTGGAACTGCTGTGAATTTCCCTGAGGTACCCCAGAGCTGCGTTTAACGAAAAGTGTAGGGCAGCATTTTTTAAATTGAAGTCAATAGCAATTGGCAATTTGTCTACAAGAGCCGAGCTGGTACTAAAGGTCATGCAAAGGTACCGTTCCCTAGTGTGTGCGCTGTGGTTGGAAAACACACACAGACACACACACACACACACACACACACACACACACACTGTTGTGTATGCTGCTATTACATCACACATTCAACCTTAGCCAAACGTTATCTTAATTAAGACACAGACGAGTTTTTACACAAACAGCTTGGCTCTGTTTACGTGACTGTGGTGACTTAACTGTGGTCACGTCATACAGATATCAAAGCGCACGTCTTCGCTATATCCCATTACTATCAATGCGCACCAAAACATAAAATACTCATAATATTCTTAATATTCTTTATATGATGTGCAATACTTCCTCTCACCATTATTATTATTATTATTACCCTTTTATTACACTTCAATTATTGCCAACTTGTTTTGCTGACTGAATATCTTATCTTACCTATATTGTTATATTTCTCCTAGGCTTAGACTCACTGTAAAATGTGTTATTTCGTTTTTTATTGTTCTATTGTTTATTTCTCTATTGTTTATTAGTCTATTGCTATGCAACTTCTGGCACAATAATTTCCTTTGGGATTAATAAAGTTGTATCTTATCTTATCTTATCTAAAATATATTGTTTGCATACATAACACACAAACACACACACATCCACACACACACACACACACACACACACACACACACACACCACGCACACACACACATACATAGGATGAGGACTGAATACAAGAGGAAAGAATCACATTTTAAAGACCACGATCACCCGCAAAATAAACGCCGTTTTTAAATCCTCTTTTGAAATGGTTCTCATTGCTGACGTGGCCCAGAGCTCGCTAGCTAGCAGGTCTCTGGGAATGAAGGCCTTGGGGGGCAGCGGCGACTTCTTCTTGGACTAGATCGGCCATATTGTATGAAGCAGTATCACTCTCGCAGGTCTTGTTCGTAGACACGTCAAAGTTGTTGAGTCATCACGATAAAGCTTGTTTCCATTCTCTCTCTCTTTCTCTCTCTCTCTCTCTCTCTCTCCCTCCCTGTCTTTCTCTCTCTCTGTGTCTCTCTTTCATTCTCTCTCTCAGTCTCTCTCTCTCGCCCTCTTTTCTGCACTACTTTTCAGCAGGAGGCAGTTGGCCAGCTCTGAATGCCATGTGTTTATCTACTTTTGCCAAAGCTGGACTCCGGCCCATAACGTCTTAGTGTATTACAATATATAACACTGTCCACACGCTTTGTGTTTGGTCGTTTACTGTTCCCACTCAACTTTCCTAATCACATTTTCATGAATTTCAATGACAACCGAGGTCATCCATTGTCAACGATACCCTTGACGCCCATTGGCTGTGGTGTGTGTGTGTGTGTGTGTGTCTGTGTGTGGCGCACGTACGTACGTATGCATGTGTGTGTGTGTGTGTGTGGGTGTGATGACATTGACACCCCATTTAAGGTGCCATTCCGAGTAAAACGCATCCTGTACGACCACACAACACATGTATTATTCACGACCTCCGTGTAAAAAAAAAACCAAACATTAAAAAAAGGGTTGCAACATTAAATAACGCCGCAGTCCACCGGGCCTGCGTGGTAGCATATTGTTTCAGTTTACGACCTGTGATTAAAATCCTTCACTTCACAACAGCCGCCATGTTGCCACCGTATGACGCCACTCTATGGAAGTGGAATCATGGGAAATGGATCCCACTGTGCCCAACGAGATGCACTCTTGCCGTAAACCGGGAGTGGCCCTCGCTTTGACGGGCGTACCACCATCTGTGGGTGCCGCATGGCCATGCACCATTAAAACAACGTACGACACTCTGTTGGTCTCTCAACACAGACGAGTGGTTCCCACAATCGTTGTCAGACGCTCCAGCCTCACACGTCTGCACTTGTTACAGGTACTATAGTAAACGGATCCAGAAATGCAATGCACTTTGACCGAATCACAACACGGTGTTGTGCTCAGTGTTACAATCGGCTGCCCAGGTTAGGCTTCCATTTAACACCCTTTCTTTGAGGAGAATAATGGCCCATGAATTTGCGGTGTGGTGAGGGTGTGGTTAGATGGTGCAGGTGACGGGGTCCACCGGTGTCCTGTATTAATCTGCATGGGCCTTATCGATCCCATGCCTGGTCCTTCTGCAGGGGATTGCTTGCTCTACAGGCGAGGTAATTCAAAAATCATTGACTGAGTGGAGAAGCAATCTGAAAATGAGGAATTGTAGTTATTGCTATTGATTTTAATAACAAGGTGTTACAGTTCATTCAATGCAGCTGCAGTCGATAGGGAGAAGGATGCGTTCCCTCTCAGGAGCACGAGATAAAGTGAGAAAGTGATTTAGTGTTATGCCGCACCGTGTTGTTAAATATATGCAAATAGGTCACTCGTGTCCTGTGGTGAAATCGTTGCATACGACATGCTGCACCGCATGTTGTATGTTGACTTTCAAAATCCCATGTCATGCAATCCCAGCATATATTGTAAAATCAAAGCGTTGCTTGCAGTCAGTTCAAAATCAATAAAGAAAAAAAATCATTGTCAAATGTACTTTTGTGCATATAGCGCGTCTGCAGCACTCAGAATCCATATTTCACTGTGGTGCAAAAAATGTGTTTGCGTCCATATGCTCGCCCCACCTGATTGGTTTATTTAGTTGAGACTATTGAGATCCAAACTCAGACATTCTATTGACCGTTCACTTTAATTTGTTTTTGGTGTTATTCCCCTGTAGAGCTGAACATAGTTTTTGATATTGATTGCATATTTGAGTGCAGAGAGCTAGAGAGCGAGGTTGCAGGTGAAGGTATAGGCAACCCAAGATCACCTAAATGCCACTGAAGCATTTTGCCACGGAACAGCGCAGGGATGTCAGAGCCTGGGAGACGGAGAAGGGGGAGCCACTGGGCTCGCAGGCGGAGGAGTTGCTGCAGTGTGGGGGTCTCCTTCAGCAGCCAGGAATCCGTTGAACTCCACTGATCCAGCGCATACAGAACACGTGGGGGGATGCTACATCTATATCAGTCATGTCAAGGCAGTGTGTGTGTGTGTGGGCGCGTTTGTGGGTGAATGTGCTTGTGTGCGTTGTGTGTGTATGTATATTCTTGTAGATGTGTGTGTGTGTGTGTGTGTGTGTGTGTGTGTGCGATGCAATATTTTTAGGAAGTTTGTTTTTTCCAGTGTAGGCGAGGAGCTCTGCTTGGTAACTGATCTAGTTGTGCCACGGGTTCAGATGGTTCTGTGCTGGTATCTCCATCCAGCCGCCTCCTGCCTGCTGGGTGGAAGAGGAAGACCTCCACACACTCTTCATCATCACACATGGCTATGAGTTGGTGCACACAAGGACCTGCTGTCTTCCATATTGGTTTACATGCAATTGATGCTAATGACAATATGTGATGTGCACAGTGTAATTGTTGTGTGTGCGTGTGTGTGTGTGTGTGTGTGTGTGTGTGTGTGTGTGTGTAATATACATTGACATGCTTTCTGCACATTTTATTCTATGAGCTTCTGTATGTTTATATGTGTGTGCATATAATACTTTCATATGTACGGTATGTATGTGTGACCCTCTTCAGGTCAAGCAGCGTAGAATCTCACTGGCTTTGGCGAGGTTGTGACTTTTGTTCTCATGATTACATGTAATTGGCATAGGGCAGTTGTTGCAAAGGTCTGAGTGAAAAGCTAAATATGTGTGTGTGTGTGTGTGTGTGTGTGTGTGTGTGTGTGTGTGTGCGTGTGTGTTTGTACTAATACAATATAAACAACCACCTCCACCTACACTTACAATTGTATGCTAATGCTGGCTTACTGTAATACGAATTTTAAACAACACTGACTCGATAGATTCAAATGATATGATCATCAATCTAGATGAACAGTTAGCCAACAACTCACTGTCCAGTCCCTCTAACGACAACAGAGGTAAAGAAAGAAAGTGAATGACTGCCAAAAGTTACCGTCCTTTGTACACATAACAGAGAGGAGAACCTGTCCCTGAACTGCCAGCATCAAAATGAAAATCCCTGAAATTGGGCTAAAATGGCAGGTAAGATGGTGCCGTCTGGGTGCAAGGAACACGGAGGAAAGGTAAACATTGTTCATTTTAATTTACTACCATCATTGCAATTATACAAAGTTCCCCTTTAAACTAGTCATCTAGAAAAACATCAAGCTCAAACTGTGAAACAAATATTATACTACTCTAAAGGAAAGGAAAGGAATTATTATTCCAATGTAAAATACTGGATATAACCATGTAACCTATACTAAGACATAGCAAGAAGCAAGTTGCAATGTAGACTATAACGTAAATAATAGGGGTGTGCATCTCTCCAAAAAAGACGATCCGATACGTATCTAGATACATGGGGTACGATACGAATTCAGCGCCGACGCCATACATTTTTTTTAAATAGGTAACTGATCGGTTCGATTCGATTCAGTAGGATTCGATACGATTCAATACGATTTGATTGGGCATATGATACAATCTGATAGAGTTCCTTGTTTGAAGCAGACAATCATTTGACATTATGAATTAACATAAGTCAATACTATAAATGTAGCATTGCTTACCTTCAAATAGATTTATCAAAGACCAGGGAACAAGTATTTTGTCACTTTTTGACATGTGAATTTCAGAAACATGTCATGTTTATTAGTGTAACATATTGCATTTTAAGAACTTTACAAAAGACCCTCTGACAATTAAAACAACACTATTCAATTTCACTGTTTGGCACAAAATTAGAGCCAAAGTTGTGGAGAGGGTCTGTGTAGGGCCTCAGATCAGGGAAACAATGAACTTACTGAGTTTAGAAAATTAGAACAATTTCAAAAGACATTTTCGCAAAATAGAACACAACAAAGTGTCAAACTGTAAGCACTCTGTTATAGAATATCAGTCTTTTAAAGTGTTTTTGTTTGTAATGTAACAGCGCTTCACGTTGTGAATCATTTAATTCAGACATTTTTTGTCTTTCCCTCGCAAAAACAGCATCGCTATCTAACTGTTACTTATGAACAAGTCTCACGAGAGTTTAATATGAGGAGAGAGAGAGAGAGAGAGAGAGAGAGAGAGAGAGAGAGAGAGAGAGAGAGCGCTGCAGACACTGAGCAGACGGAGGATTCAGCAGCACAGCAACAACATAAAACTGATTCATAACTTTGTGATCGGGCCATCGCCGGTTCATGCTACGTTTAGACCGATCCAGGGGTCCGTGTACCGATGCACTCGCATCTTTTAAATCAAAACCAATTTTCCGATTCAAATCGGTTATTTGTTACACCCCTAGTAAATCACTATAATTTAACATAAATGTATTTGCGTTTCCAAAGTAAAGTGAACAGTGGAATACAATAAGGTAGAATCTCACAACTGAAACTCTAGTCCAGTGATTCCCAAAGTGTAGGCCGCAGCCCCCTGGTGGGCTGTGGGCCGCGAGACCTCATCTACAATTAAAAAATAAATACAAATTACCAGAGTAATACAAGTACCAGAAAATATGTATGATCAAATATTTACATTGAACTTATTTTTTATTTTTGTATTTTTTTGAGCCTACATATATGTTTTTATTGATTGTAATGTGATTGATTGTGTAAGTAATTATTGACGAAATGGAATGTGTTTAATTGTGTGTGAATATAATATGCTAGAGTTTTTTTGTGTGGCTTTTTTGTGGCTGTTTTTGAGTTTGTGCCATGTGAAGGGTAAAACGTATTATGGGTATTAGAGCATTGGCATAGGCCAAACATTGAAGTGGAGCAGTGTGGTATTAAAATTGAAATTTAGAAGGTTTGTAATGAACCTGCATTTAGAATTGTGATTTGGATTGTGTTATGTGAGTGAAGTGTAGTGCTATGGCTGTGAGTGTTGGTGTATCTGTATTTCATTGTGTGATTATAAGGTGCTGTTAGGGAGGAAAGGGAGGTAGATGCGGGAGAAGAGAGGGTGATGGGAATGTACGTGACTTACTGTGAAGTTTGTCGGAAGGTTATGAGTGGGTTCCAGGTATCTTGGATGAAATTTACTGTTTGAGTTTGTAGAAAAGTTATGAAAGGATTCCAGATATTTTTCAAGGCAGAGATATTGTTCTTTTTGCATGCTGCAGTTTCTTCTGTTGAAATGTATTCTGACATTAGATTGGTCCAGTGGTTGATCATGGCATGATGTTTTAGATTTCCAATTTTGAAAGACTATTTTCTTAGCGATAGCTAGAGAGACAAGGACTGGAATTGTGTGATTGGGGGGAGGGGAGTATCTGAAGTGTCTCCTAGAAGGCAGAGTGTAGGAGACAGTGGGACTCTGCAGTCCAGGATCGTGGATAGTGTTACAGTGGTCCAGAGAGAGTGAACAGGTTGGCAAAGCCAGGTTGCATGCAAATAGGTGTCAGTGCTCCCTAGAGTGCATTGTGAGCAAGTGTCTGTGTCAGTTAATCCCATTTTAAACATTTTACTCTGAGTGATGTGAGTTCTGTGAATGGTTTTGTACTGTATGAGTTGTAAGTTGGTGTTGGTGGTCATAATAAAGATGTTTCTGCAGATTTGCGTCCAGAAATCCGGGTTGGGAGATAATGCCAGATCACATTCCCATTTAGGTTTGGGAAGTGTTATTGTGGGATTAGATGAGGAGATGAGTTTGTAAAGCTTTGATATCATTTTTTTGGGGTGGTTAGCAATGTCCAATAGCTGTTCACTGATTTTAGAAGGTTGTAAAGTGTTGTTGGTTAATTCCATTTTAGATTTGATTAAAGATTTCAGCTGTTGGTAATGAAGAAATTGGTCTCTCCCGATCCCGAATTTCTGGATAATTGTGGTGAATGACATAAATTCGTGGTTTTCGAAGAAGTGATGAAGGTGGGTGATGCCCCTTTGCTGCCATTTGGGGAAATAGATAGGTGCCTTGTGCAGTTGGAAATCAGGGTTGTGCCAGATTGGAGTGAGCCTACATGGTGCTAGTGTTGCTTTGGTGATTTTGTTGGCTTTCCACCAGGCTGTCAGAGTTGTGGACATTGTGATGTTATGACAGAGGTCCATTTTTTTGATTGACTGCGGTAGGAAGGGGAGGTCTGCAACAAATAATGGGGTGCATAGTTTCTTTTCCAAATCAAGCCAGGGGTCAGTATGTATCTGTTGTTGAGTCCATTTATATAAGTATTGTAATTGACTAGCCAGAAAATAGTGCATGAAATTTGGTGCTTCAAGTCCGCCTAGATGTTTCTAGTGTGAAAGAGTGTTGAAAGTGATATTCGTGGTCTTTTGTCTTTCCAATAAAAATGGGTGGTGAGAGAGTCTAGTTTTTTGAACCAATTGTCTGTCGGGGTGGTTGGTATCAATGCAAATAGGTAGTTGATCTGTGGGAGGGTTTTCATTTTGACTGTTGCAATTCGACCTATGAGTGTGAGTGGGAGTTTGTTCCATCTTTTGTAATCGTCTTCTATTTTCTTAAGGAGAGGAGCGTAATTGAGGTTGAAGAGCTCTGACAGCCTGGGGGAAATTTTGATACCTAAGTATTTGATATTACCTGTGTTGAGGGGAAGTGAAGGATCCTGTGCTGCAGAGTCCCCGCTGTCTCCAGATAGCGGCAGTGCAATTGATTTATTCCAGTTGATTGTATAGTGAGAGACTTTTGAGAAATTGTTGATGACCTTGAAGGTTTCTTTGAGTGAAGTAGGTGGGGTTTGTAAGTATAATAATAAATCATCTGCATATAGGCTAATTTTGTGTTGAGAGTTGTTGGCCTGAATTCCTTGATTTTACTGTTTTGGCGTATTGCTGCTGCAAGTGGTTCAATGAAGATGGCAAAGAGGGAAGGAGAGAGTGGGCATCCCTGTCTGGTTCCTTGGTGCAGTGTGAAGCTTGGTGAGGTGATCCCATTTGTGACAACTGTGGCCTTAGGTGAAGTGTACAGTGTTGTTACCCAATGGATGAACGACTCTCCAAAACCAAATTTACGGAGTGTAGTGAATAAAAATGTCCAGTTAACCTTATCAAATGCTTTCTCTGCGTCTAGTGATACAATTGTAGTCTCTTGTTGTTGTCCTTGTGCAATACTGATGAGATTAAAAAGTCTACGGATGTTATCTGATGCATGTCTGTTCTTAATGAAGCCTGTCTGATCTGGATGGATAAGTGAAGATATGACTGATTCAATCCTGGTGGCTAAAGTTTTGGTAATGATTTTCAAGTCTGTATTGATTAATGACAGAGGGCGGTAACTAGAGGGTTGTGTTGGGTCCTTATTTGGTTTCAGTATGAGTGTGATGACTGCTGTATTCATATGTGTGGGGATGGTAGAGGTGGATTTGATTTCTGCAATTAATCTGTTGAAAAGTGGTGATAGGATGTCCCAAAAATGTTTGTAGAATTCTGCCGGTAGTCCATCTGGTCCAGGTGATTTATTGTTTGGCATACTATGTAAGGCTTTGATGAGTTCTTCAGGGGTGATGGGTTGGTCTAGTTGGGTTGATTCGTCTGTGGTTAATGAGGGAAGGTCCAGATTGTCAAGAAATTAGTTTATTTCGGATTGGGAGGGTTGGATACCGGCAGAATACAAACTGCTGTAGAATTGGCGGAAGATGTTGTTGATGTCTTTAGGATCCTGAGTAGTTTTACCTGAGGTATCGAGAAGAGATGGAATAAGTGATTTGTCTTTCTTGTGCTGTAACATGTTTGCCAGATATTTACCTGCTTTGTTACTGAGATGAAACTGATCGTATTTGAGTTGTTGTAAACAGAACTGTGTTTTGTGTATGATACTGTCCAATTGTGTTTTAGCTTGTCTTAATTCAATTTGTGTTTCTTCAGATGGAGTGGTAGATTGTTGATTGCTGAGCTGTTTTATTTTTTGCTCAAGATTGTTTTCTAATTGTTGCTGCTGTTTTTTTTCTATGTGATGAGTATGATATGATTATGCCTCTCATGACTGCCTTGCCTGTTTCCCAAAGAGTTGATGTTGAGATTTCTGGAGAGTCGTTCCTCTCCAGAAAGGATGCCCACTCTCTCCCTATCAGAGCGGTGAAATTGGGGTCTTCTAGAAGTGATGTGTTGAAACGCCATCTAGTAGCGGGTTTCTTTTGTACTGGGATGGCTAGTGATAAGGAAATGGGGGCATGGTCACTGATGATAATTGGATGGATAGTATTTTCTGAAATCTGTTGAATTTGGGAGTTGCTAACAAGGAAAAAGTCAATTCTTGAGGAAGACTGGTGGGCTGAAGAGACATAGGAATATTCTCTTAGCAATGGGTTCCTTGCTCTCCAGCTATCGCCAAGGCCATAGTCAGTCATGTATTGTTTTATTACTTCTGATGAATGCCAAATCCGCGAGTTGCTGTGGTTGTGTGAACGGTCAAGTGACGGGTTGAGAACAGTGTTAAAATCTCCAGTTACTATGATATTTGTAGAATTGTGAAGCAGTGAAAAAAGGTTGTGAAAAAAATGAGGGTCATCAATGTTAGGAGCGTATACGTTAGCAAGTGTAAAGGTTAAGTGATTGATTGAGACATTGATGATAATAACTCGTCCTTCTGTGTCTGTAATGGATGAATTGAGGGTGAAACTTATATTTTTGTTTATTAGAATTGAAACGCCTCTTTGTCTGCTGTTAAATGTGGATGAAAAGATTTTGTCAAATTGTTTGAAATGGAGGTGTTGTAGCTCTGTCTCTGTTAAGTGTGTTTCTTGTAAGAAGCAAATATCTGCCTTTAATTTTATTAAGTGGTTAATTATTTTGATTCTTTTCGGGGTAGTGTGAAAGCCACGTACATTCCACGATATCAGTTTAAGTGTTTGCATGATTGCATGTAGGGGGTGAATAGTGTGAAATATTGGTACCAAAGATAGGTACACATGGAGTGGAGAGAGGGGGAGGTGATAGGGGGACGGGAGCAGATGGAATCAGGGGGAGGATTGAGAGAGGATTGAGAGAGTTGGGGTCAGGTGTATGTGTACATGAATTACATGTAATATGCAGGATGATACAAGTCTCTGAGCTTGGAGAGGTATTCATTGACAGGAGCAGCTTCAACATATTTTTACACAGAATATTGACAATATACCATTCATGAACAGAGATTTTCCAGGCTGACTTATACAAACATAGAACGTAGATAGACTGGACACACAAAACACTACACATATAGTGTAAACACTGAACATAGATAGACATGACATACATACAATTACCAAAGAATGATAAATAAAGGAGGAGAGAGAGAAGAGAGACAGACAGAGGCTGAGGGAGAAAGATCAGAGACAGTAAGTAGATAATAGGTTACTAATAATGTTTGCTATTCATTTCAGAAAAGCCATGGTGTTATTTCAGGGCTCCTGAATAGTTGTCCATTTATGTAGAGTTTGTCGACTGCCAGTACTGCATGGATGTTGTTTCCTCGGTTTTCTTTTAGTATGGGGTAGAGGGTTTTTCTTCGTTCATTTATCTCCCGTGGGAACTGATACTCATTCCGTAAGTGGTGTTTTTGAGTTGTCTTCCCTTGCTTTTAACCAGATCTTTTTGTTTATAGTGTTCGAATTTAGCGATGATGGGTCTAGCTTTGTCCTTCTGTGGTCTGCCGAGACGATGAACTCGGTGAAATGTGATGTTTTGGACAACGTCGCTGGGCAGTTTGAGTTGTGATAGCATGAAGTTTTGTACGAGTAGTTCTAGATTGTCGGGTGATTTCACGGTGTCTTCGGATTCTGGGATGCCTGAGAAGATGAGGTTATCGCGCATCGAGCGTGTTTGGATGTCTAGTATAGTTTCTTTCATCAGTTTGTTTTCAGCGCTGACGTTTTGCATTTGTTGGGTGAGTGATGTTACAGACGTTTGAAGTTCCTGATTTGATTGTTGCAATGTTTCGATTTGGTTGTGGGCATATTCGAGACTGTTACGCATGTCGTTTAGTTCTTCGTGTATGACCAACATGTCCAGTTTTTTGTTAATGCTCGCCAGCACACTAACCTCAACTTCTTGGGTTTGTAGGTCAGTTGTGTCTGTTGCCGAATCCCTCTTTCTTCTCTTGGAGTCAGGTTGAGGTTGATGTTGGGTTGCGTCCGGGTTCATGGTTGACTGAAGGTGTTGATAGTGATCTTCGATAAAAGCCTCCAAGTCCGTTAAATCCTCCAGAGTGCAATCGGAATGTAGTTTGGATTGTGTATTTGGTAGTCGATGGAATGTTGATTTGTTTTAATCCGAGGAAAAAGTTTTCTTGGTAAAATCTCAAATGTAGTGATCTCGCTTGTCGCTTGTCAACAACAGCGCGCCGCCATGTTCGATCTCACCTCTGCTCGAATCTCACGATACTCCTCACGATTTATTTACATTGAACTAATAAAACAAAGTCATGGGATTTAAATGATGTGTTATTTTTAATTTATCTGACCTATTCTTTGATAAGATACAGATAAGATTGAAGTTAAAATGGACACGTGGTTATCAGAGTGCCAAAAGGAAAAGCCTGGTTCATCGAGAAATCAACCTCACGAGTGATCATCATTAAAATGAAAGTCTGTGAAAAACAAAAGGGACGCGTAGAAAGTACTTCAAGTGAGTACCTATTGCTGGGATTTACAAGAGTGGGACCAGAAGACAACCCCTGGCTGTCTGTGTGCTATGTATGCTCGGAGGTGTGTGATGGATTGTAATAACTGCATGAGAATGCATTTGCTGAAAGATATATCAATGCACTATTTTCCATCAAAATGTTCTTACATTTGTTGTTTTACAAATTGTTACGTGTATGTGGATTAATTATTCATTTGCACTGCATTGCCATCGGCCCTCGTTCACATATAATTGTTCTGTTTATACAATAAAAAATATACAGGGAAATACTTAATCTTACCATTATTTATTTACATTTATTAATCAGAGCATTCACAATAATTACTCAAGCAGCGGGAGGTACGAATTGCTGTTTGTGGTTTGTAGCTCTCTCTCTCTTTCTATCTCTCTCTCCTTCTCCTCTGTTCGTCTCTCTAATCTCTCTCTACTCTCTCTCTCTCTCTTTCTGGTTGCTACAATGGAGGGGAATTTGATTTAAATTCTATTTGCAACCACGAAAAGCAAACAGGCTAAGAAACTAAACTAAGTGACGTGTTCTGTCTGTCCATATGTCTGTCTGTCCGTCTGTCTGTCTGTCTGCCGGTCCGGGGGCTGCAGAAATTTCTTCAGATTTCATATTGGGCGACGGCATTCTTAAGTTTGGGAATGACTGCTCTAGTCTATTAGACCCGATACCACGTTAGTATTGAAAAAAGTATCTATGGGTAGGAGCAATGCAAGCTCTAAGGTCGCTAGTAATGGAGTCTGTGTTGAAGAGCCTCTCAGTCTCCACACTTTTTGAAACTGCACAGAGAAATGTAGTTGCCATGCCACGTTGATTTCCAGGTAAATCTGTGGACTGTTCCAATGCTGATTAGTAGGCTCACAGGCTGATGTAGATCTGCACTTCAATGCGTGCACCTGTGGTGGTTGACTCAGAACCAGGTTCTATTCTGCTTTCTTCTCTGCTGGCTCTGAGGCTCCTGGTGTGGTCCTACTTAACATTTATTCTTACTCTTATTCTCCTTACACCTATTATTAATATACTCTTTACATGTGTTGAGTTTTCTGCATTTGTGAATTTACTGGAACGATAAAAATAAAGATGTGTAACATTTTAATTAACAAATGATTAATCTCATTCTGAAGGTTGATGCTTGATATGAAATAACGTCATTCGATGTCCACATTCCAGAACACACTGAATGAACTATATTTCTCTCTTTCTCACACACGCACACACACACACACACACACACACACACACACACAAACACGACGAAGATAATCATAGTATATACAGTCAAAAAGACCCCACATACCGCTTTATACCTTAGATCCAATAGTGTTGCAAGAGCATGTGGCTGGCAGGGCATAATCTGCTGTAAATGCACACAGGCCCCGTTTCTGTGCAATGAGGCCTTTGGACCGTATAATACTGTTCCACCTCGTTCTTACATCATGTTGCAGATGCTTGGGCAGCATATTCAGGAACACTCCAACAGGCAACTCAAAGGCGATCCATTGCTTTTATTATGTTACTGGCATTGTCTCTTAAAATGAAATGGACTTTCCTCTTCTCATTTTCCCATGCCTTTAACATTTCCCCTGTTGGTGTAGCAATGGACTGTCCCGTGTGCGAGCCACGGAACTGCTTACCGTGCAGCACTGCTTCTTGGTGAGTAAAATTTGAGTCTATCTGCCATGCTGTCAGACTTAGCAATGACATTGGACACACATCTGAGCTCCAGATGAGCTACACATTTCTGAATTAATTTGAGAACTTGCTTGTACTTATTTAGGATCGGCCATTTTGGAGATGAAATGCCAGTTTGGCAGCATGTAGCGAGGCTCCAAATGTTTGATTAAGTGTCATCCTGCGCAATTTATTCAGCAACTTTTTCCATTCAGTCAGCTTTGCTTTGTTGCTGTCTGGAGGGCAGCCTTCTCATGTTTAGGAATTGTTTGCAGCAATGTTTGTTGTTGTGTAACACTTTTCTTCTTGGCACTTGTTGCCTGCATAAATCCTGCATACTCTTTTCCATGATGCTCCCGAAAGTGCTTAAGTTTGCAGTGCTGAAGTTTCCAATGCTGCTAAATTTCGAAACACTCACATTAAATCGTTTGCACTGTTTTACTTTTTTGTTCCTTGAGCTTAAAATAACTCCACAGAGTTAACATGATGACAACGCTGCTGGTTGTCTTTCTCACTCACATTCTTGCTGCCGTTCACATGACACATGCTGCTCATCTGTGTCTCTTACACGTCTCTCAAAGTTTAGACCTTATGTGTTTGTTTAGGCTAATGGATCGTATGGGATTAAAATGTTTTTCACAGTATCTGATCGAGTGATTTTGTCCAGTATTGGACTGATACCGATACTGAATATCGGGTGGATGGAATGGCCTATTGTCAGTCATCATGATCTAGCGCCCAACCCCCTTAGCACATCCAATTCCCAACACATTGGCAACTATAGGTACAGTATGGACACTGAGTCACAACAACTTCGGCTAGACAGCTCCCAACTCTTCTCTGTTCTGGCTCCTCAGTGGCGGAATGAGCTCCTGGCCAATGTCAGGGCGGCCGAGTCGCTCGCTAGCTTCCGCAAGAGACTCAAGACCCACCTGTTCAGAGTTCACCTGGACTCTACATATTGATTGGGAACCATTCTACTAACGGACATGAGTCATCTGTAGGGGCTGGATTCATTGATGGGCCTCATGGAATCTATTCACTTTTCCCATAGCATAAATAATACCCTCAGGACTGGAAGTAGAAATCTTGCGAGAGGCTCTGTGTGGCCTCCACGTAAACGCCCACATAAAGCCGGCATGGGGTTCGTCTGTTGAGAGGAGTTGATTTCTACTGTGAGATTCTACTTGATTTCAAATGGGCCAGATACATCAGGGAGGTCTGTCTAGGGTCCTGTTGCATCCGGCTTCTAAATTTGAGCCTTTCAAATACTGGCATCTTATCCATCACTTCCTCAACTTCATTGGACTCCACACAATCTCATGTATTCCAATTACCAGTGCATGACTTGGATTGATATTTTCCCATCTGCTCCACTGTATGAACATTTCAGTCTCCATTTGTCAGAT
>PIJE02001550.1:22500-25000 GCA_002895965.2 Coryphaenoides rupestris | reverse complement strand
AAATAAAACATCCTGAGATGATGATTAATGCCACCAGGAAACCATAAAATATGAAACGTTATTAATAGTTGAAGTCGTAACTAAAAGTGCTATTTTTATTACATCACTCTCTTTCACGCTGTTTTTCAACACAACCTTAAAATACATTTTAATGAGGCCAGGCACTCTAAAATCCTGCACCCATCGGCAACCTCATTTGCACTCGAGAGAGGGAGAGAGAGGGAGACAGAGAGTGAGAGAGTGAGAGAGAGAGAGAGAGAGAGAGAGAGAGAGAGAGAGAGACACATTTGCACACATTGGTGATCAGCATCTGTGTTTTACAGTAGGACTTAAGGTTTTTTTCATTGGTCGCTCAGATCGTGACAAGAAGTTAAAGTTGAGGCAATAATTGGTTTTGTATGGATGGCTGCCACGACAAAAGTAGAAACATGCCCATAAATCCAGTTTCCAGAGGCGGCAGAGACACAAAGCATGGCCCAAAACATATTCACACTGATTGCTTTAATGCAAAGCAGCAGCAGTCACTATAGAGGTACAGCCTAAGTGCTGGAGAGATCAGGTGAAAATGTCACAATTACCACACTCCTCACCTCTGGCCATAAAAAGCCATTTCACACTGCTTAGAATTGCTAACACCCAGCGAGACAGATTCAAAACCATTGAGAAAATAGCCATCCAGACACACATCAGGAAGATTATTACTGAACACCTCCCAGAGGAAATTGTGTTTTTCTTTTTTCAAATATTAGGTCCCACCTTGCATTTGTTGTAGCGCATGTGCCGCTGATGCGATGCAATGCGATTGCCTTGTGTGGTGTGGAGGGTGGAGGTCTCTCTGTGTTATGTAAAAGATTGATATTGATCTTCCTGTTATGAATTTAATCCATATTAAAGTCACCTCAAGGCTTTGGAAATTACCATTGGTTTATTGTTCTGATGTTGACTGGATGTTATTGGACATCATTCTGGGTAATTTGTTGAAAATGTGGAGAGCAAAAAATGAGAGACATGATGACAAAAGATGACGAATAAAGAAACTAAATGTATCCCTAAATGTACCTGGGAAGAAACAAAAACTCGACAACAAACTCAGCTTGGATTCCTTTGCTGATCAAACCGTTGGGTAAATCATTGAAGGAGGAATTCCATGTTCTCAGAGACCAGTGGTATATTCAAAACCAACAACATCAGAATTAAGCTAAGAGAAGGGAGTACCAAGGACTGCGGGCCATCACAGACTACAAGGGGAGCCCAGGAGGAGTCACCAACACGACCCATCCAGACGAGTTGAACTTGTTTTATGCACACTTTGACAGGGAAAACTCTGAGCAAACAACCAAAATGGACCTTTCCACCCTGTCAGTCACGCGGAGAATAATAACCAATAAGATTGCCTGATTTCTTACGACCACGGCCCTTGAAATAGAGCCGCCATGATGTCCCACAAACAAAGCTTGTCCAGCGTTGTTGTGTTCATAGATTAGACTGCAGCTACATTTAGTTAGAACAACATGGTTCTTAGATTAGACTACAGCTACATTTAGTTAGAACAACATGGTTCTTAGATGCGCTTGGGGAACGTGCAATAATGACCACAGATATCCAGAGAGATTACAGGGAGCGCGTTTCATCCAGATTTGGAGTATCCATGCAGTCTGCAGGACTTGTTTTTAATACATGGATAGAGTTTATGTATTTTAAATTTGGACAACTACATATGGCCTCAGAGACATTATTATTAAAAACATGCCTGAAAACTTCTACTTCCTTCTACATTATTGATGGTACTGAATGTAAGACCCAGGTACCATCTGCACTGGCTTTACAGAGTCAGCTTTATAGTGACTATAAGTCAAGCACAACCCTCAAAGCATTGACTGGATGTGATCCAAGTGGTTCTGTCATTGTTGTGTCTGAGTTATTTACAGGTGCTGTATCTGATAAGGCAATGACTGAACGCAGTGGTTTTTATGATGTACTTAAAACACTGAAAGTTCACAAGTGCAACAATCAAATGGTTGATAGCGACTCCACACATCAATTACAGCAGTGCCGACACAAAAAGCTACAAAGCTAGCTAAGTTGTAAAAATTCAAAGGTTTATTTGTCACCTATTTCAGTGTACAGTTACATTGAGCTTGTGGGCCATAGCAACAGTAACTAGGGGGGGCGGGACTTGCCGCTTGAATAGGGAAAGGTCCAATACCAACCATCCTGAGGACTCCGTCCTGCAATTGACTGAGTCCGAGATCTGAAGAACCTTCAGGAGGGTGAAAGCTGGGAAAGCAGCCGGCCCAGACGGAATTCCACCCAGTGTCTTCAAGACCTGTGTTCACGGACATCTTCAACGCATCACTGCAGCAGTCTGTCATCCCAGTGTGCTTCAAAGAGACAACCGTTGTGCCGTTACCTAAGAAGACCAATGTCTATCGTCCAGTGGCTTTAACACCTATAGCCATGGAGAAGTTGGTCATGACACACATAAGCAGCATTATTCCGG
>PIJE02001550.1:15000-17500 GCA_002895965.2 Coryphaenoides rupestris | reverse complement strand
ACTGTTCTCTGTGGTCACTTGGCCAAGTGCTCGTGTCCAGTGGTGGTGGTCGGAACTCTGGTCCCCCAGGGGCTTCCAGAGGGACACCAGAGGGACCACAGAGGGACCACAGAGGGACCCCAGAGGGACCCCAGGGGGACCCCAGGGGGACCCTAGAGGGAATACTGGCTGCAGAACTTGTAACCCTCCATATAACCAGCCTCCCTCCAGTCTGGGCTGGAACCCAAGTCTGCTGTGACCTGTGAGGAACCCTAATTTCTACATCTAAATGTGCACTTTGTACTCCCAATCCGCTTTCAACTGAGTGTTCTCTCTGTTGACCTGTGTTGACTTGTTATTATGTTCGTATGTGTTGGCGTGGTGCATGTTGTGCACGGATCCTAACAAAGGAAGTCCTGTTCACAATACCTATGCCTTTCATTGTTTCATTGTTCAGTGTTACCGAGCCCTCCTCCATAGCGAGAGGAACACTGCACAACACACCACACACAACACACACACAACACACACGAGTAACACACACACACACACACACACACACACACACACACACACACACACACACACACACACACACACACACACACACACACACACACACACACACACACACACACACACACACACACACACACACACACACACACACACACGCGCACGTATCTCTGCATGTGTGTGTGTGTGTGTCATATGTGGGTTAAGATTCCCAGGTGCACTGAGTGGGTGCGACAGCCTTATGCACTCCATGGAGTGTGTGTCCCAATGTTTAGATGTTTCAACAGATCCCAGGGTTATGGTATGGGCCCCAAGTTCAATCACCAGCTAGCCTGTAGCCTGCAGTCCTGTAGCCACGCGGGGATGCTCGCTCCCTCCAAGGGAATACAGGCTCATGGTTAGGAGTGCTTTCAATGGCTGGACAGAAGCACCTCTGTGGGCCAGACGACTGTAGTGCACAACAGGGGTGTCCTGTCCGTTCGTCCTTTCGGTGTCTTCCAAACCTTTTTAAGTGTTTGCTGGTTTCCTAGACTATTCCCTCTGGCTCCTCCCATGCATCCCCACCATAACCCACCACTCCACACACACACACACACACACACACACACACACACACACACACACACACACACACACACACACACACACACACACACACTCACTCCCCAAAATACACACAGGAGATGCAGGCCCCACTGTCACACTGATCAGATGAGACAATGTGTCAATTCCAATACAGGCCTCAGGCTACATGAGGACAGAGGGAAATTGCGTCTGTGTGTGTGTGTGTGTGTGTGTGTGTGTGTGTGTGTGTGTGTGTGTGTGTGTGCGCATGTGTGTGTGTGTGCATGCGTGCATACATGCATGTTGACTTATGTGTGTTTTGTGTGTGTGTGTGTGTGTGTGTGTGTGTGTGTGCATGTGTGTGTGTGTGTGTGTGCATGTGTGTGTGTGTGTGTGTGTGTGTGTGTGTGTGTGTGTGTGTGTGTGTGTGTGTGTGTGTGTGTTGTGTGTGTGTGTGTGCATGCGTGCATACATGCATGTTGACTTATGTGTGTTTTGGTGTGTGTGTGTGCGTGTGTGCATGTGTGTGTGTGTGAGTGCGTGTGTGTGTGTGTGTGTGTGTGTGTGCATGCGTGCATACATGCGTCTTGACATATGTGTGTTTTTCTGTATGTGTGTGTGGTGTGTGTGTATGTATGAGCGTGTGTGTGTGTGTGTGTGTGCGTGAGTGCGTGAGTGCGTGCCGCATGTAAACCGAAAAGGCCCGAAAGCAGAATGTGTGTATTTGTGACGTCAGCTCACAGTGAGAACGGAGGCGAACCAGAAAACGATTGGAGGTGTGTGTGAAGCAGAAGCCGCCTCCCACAGCCAGACTATATTCTCTTCCCTCATTGGCTCTGGAGAGCCTGTCTTCAGGCAGTGTCAGTTTGAGGGGGCGTCGGCCGCCAACCTTACTTTACAGCCGATTGGGATGAGCTTCAATCAATCAAATCCCGCCATCCCCATGATGAATATTCAAGTAAACATCGCTCGCCACATCAGCGTGAACATTGACATAGAAGTAGAGACAAGAGAGCTAGTCATCTCATACACACTGCACTGACAGGGCTGGAACACGGGGGAAATGCATGGAAACTGATGATTTGTTTTGCAGAATCAAGACCAACAGCACCCCTACCACCCCCTTTAAATGAATGATCACAGCCCAGATACCAGAGGGGCTGATCTTTGTGAGCCCCTCGATATCTTCCGGCTTAACGCTGAACGGGTGTCAAGTGATTTGGCGCGTTAGGCATGAGGCACGCGTGGCTGTGAACTCCCTCTGGCGATAACGTGAGGTGACGCAGTGAAGACGTTTGGTCTTTTAGCCCGCTCTCTATCTCTCTCCCCTCTCTCTCTCCCCCTCTCTCTCCCCTCTCACTCTCTGTCTCTCTCTCTCTCTCTTCTCTCCTCTTCTCTCTCTCTTGCTCTCTCTCTTCTCTCTCTCTCTTGTCTCTCGTCT
>PIJE02001550.1:0-10000 GCA_002895965.2 Coryphaenoides rupestris | reverse complement strand
TATTAAGTCCAGAATGGTCCGTCATTTTCTCCCAGGCCACTCGCTGCAATAAACAACCGCAGATGAAGTCATTGGTGGGCTGCACGGCTACACCCCTTGTTTCTCCGCGCCGGGGCGTTCTGTTGGCCCGTGCTCATCATGGGCCGCTCACCGCCCGCCCCCTCTGGCCTTCAGCCAAATGTCCGAGTCCAGGGCTTGATTTACAGGCCCACATAAAACGCTGCCATGCGCACAGACGGGCCGAGGCAGGCCGAGACCCCGGACACGGGGAGCGACCCGGGGCACAGCGGCGCAGAAACACAAAAAACGTAAAAAAAAAAAGAAAGAGAAACAGAAGTAGAAAACAAACAAACAACAATGAAAGACCAGGAGAAAGAAGGGATACTAGCAGGGTAGGTGCATGGCCCGATCACATGAAATATATATATATACATATATATATACTGTATATAGATAGATATACTGTATATACAGTACATGTGTGTGGATCTTACAATAAATATGCGAAAATTTGAAAATACGTCTTGAAAAATGCTTGATTTTCAGAATAATCTGGTGTTTCATATGTGAACCAAAAATCTTTACAAATTTGAAATTACAAAATCCTGTTATTATATTTGACCGGACCGGAGCGAGGTTGACAAGGGAGCTAGTTCACTATTGTACCTGCTCATCAGCTTCTAGAGAACAGGTGAACTTGGTCATGGCTTTAAGGACATCAAGCCAGGTTAGAGTTACAATTTAGATGTGATGATAAAGGCTTGGAGAGTCTGGACGTTTTTCGTTTAGGTAGCATGAAACGTGCTTGAATTTGACTCTTAAAACCTGTCCACACCCTGATTGGATTGTTGCAAAAGACAGGTCTCAGAGGAGGAGGAGCCAGAGAGAGGAGGGAGGTGGAGAGAGAGAGAGAGAGAGAGAGAGAGAGAGAGAGAGAGAGAGAGAGAGAGAGAGAGAGAGAGAGAGAGAGAGAGAGAGAGAGAGAGAGAGAGAATATATATATGTATTTCTTTCATATACTGTTCTACCTTCTATATTGTATTGTTCTATAGTTCTATTGTCATGTATGTACCTATTGTATTACTGTGTTCTTGATGTACTTGTTAATGTTTTGCTTTGCCAATATTAAGGAATGCCTTTTTCATGCCAATAAAGCTTTTGAATTGAATTGAATTGAAAATTGAGAGAGAGAGAGAGAGAGAGAGAGAGAGAGAGAGAGAGAGAGAGAGAGAGAGAGAGAGAGAGAGAGAGGGAAAGAGAGGATGTGAATTGGGGAGAGGTGAGGAGGAGGGGGAGGGGTAAAGTGAGGTTGTCACAAAGAGAGGACCAAGAAAATGTACAATGTTGGTCGGAAGCAGGTTTAAAAATATCATCTCTACGTCTGAGTGTTCAATAGTGTGTGTGTGTGTGTGTGTGTGTGTGTGTGTGTGTGTGTGTGTGTGTGTGTGTGTGTGTGTGTGTGTGTGTGTGTGTGTGTGTGTGTGTGTGTGTGTGTGTGTGTGTGTGTGTGTGTGTCATCTCATCACATCTTGATTTTGTATCCCTTGGGATAAAACCATACACAACTTTTGCTGTATATCTAGTATGTAGCATATATAAGATCTAGTATAGCAGAGATCTAGTTAGTATAGTAGATATATAACATCTAGTATAGCAGAGATCTAGTATGTAGTATAGTAGATATATAACATCTAGTATAGCAGAGATCTAGTATGTAGTATAGTAGATATATAACATCTAGTATAGCAGAGATCTAGTATATAGTATAGTAGAGATATATAACATCTAGTTATAGCAGAGATCTAGTATATAGTATAGTAGATATATAACATCCAGTATAGCAGAGATCTAGTATATAGTATAGTAGATATATAACATCTAGTATAGCAGAGATCTAGTATAGAGTATAGTAGATATATAACATCTAGTATAGCAGAGATCTAGTATATAGTATAGTAGATATATAACATCTAGTATAGCAGAGATCTAGTATAGAGTATAGTATATATATAACATCTAGTATAGCAGACATCTAGCATAGCAGCGTATTGCTGGCACCCTATGGGCTTCTCCTCTCCACCTCAGATTGGTAAATAGCATTCGCCCGTATGGTACAAACCTATGGCAGCATGGTATAAATACACTCAGGAATGCCGTGTTCGTTCATCTATCCTCTCTTGTAGTGTTTGGTTGGTTCTGCCGTGCTGTCTCTATCTCTGCATGTTTGCTTTGCATTATGTGTTGTATGTCTGTACTTCATCTGGCTGTGCCCTTGATGCGGCCGGCCCTGATCTCATGTAGTCAGGTGTCTGATGTTGATTAGCGTGTCGGCCTCTGTGAAGCACTTTGTACTGTGGTTTGAAACCCCTTCATGCACATAGTTACCATTCTGTTCTTTCTCCACCCCCCCCCCCCCCCCCCAACCCCCCCTTTAAGTTTGTATGAATCTCTTTCTCTCTGTGTCTATCTCACTCTAAATCAATGAAATAGTCACATCAAATTAGTATGATCAAATGAGTATCTGCAGTTTACTTGAGTATTATTTTTTTTTGGAAACTAAGACAAATATTACAGTATATAAGTCTGTGTATGTGTGTATGTGTGTGTGTCATTTTTATGAATGTCCTTGTTACTCCTTACTTTGTTTGAATAATTTATTTACTTTTTTTTAGCATAGCTTTGTCAGTGGATTAATTTCCTCTCTGCTCATACAGTCTTCTACAAAGTCCGGGAGGTGACATGGACACAATTTGTCTTCCCAGGCTCTGTAGTCTTTGGCTGCAGTTCTGTTTTTGAGCTGCAGATAGCAGCCTCTTTGAAAAGTTGATGGCTAATGATGGCTACGGCTGTAATTATGACAAAGGACTTTGGTTGCAGACAAAGGACTGCCAATCAGGTGCCTGATTGGGGCGATAGGGCAAGTTGAAGCTGGTGTTCTGCAAAACCATTTTGAATAGAAGAATAGAATAGAATAGAATATAACTTTATTTATCCCAAAGGAAATTCTTGTGCCAGGTTACATAGCGATACAGTACAGTAAAACAATATAACAATATGGAAAACAACAGTTGTTGCAGCATTATTTGGAGTCAGCCCTGGTACCATCTCCAAACTGAAGGCCAAGTTCTATGAAACCGGTGATGTCAAAGACAGACCGCAAAGTGGGCATCATAGGAAGACAACACCCCAAGAAGACTGGTTCATTACCCTTACAGCACTGAGGAACCGTAGGCTGACTTCTACAGATTTGCAGGCAAGGTATCTCCATCACCGGTAAAACAAGGCTTGTCATCATTGAAGGCCATCTCAATGCGGGATCGTCCAAGATGACAACGCTCGCCCCCACAGAGCCAGGGTTATCACAGACTACCTCCTGAATGTGGGAGTAGAGAGAATGCAATGGTCTGCCAAGAGTCCAGACCTCAACCCAATTAAATACTTGTGGGATCAGCTTGAGCGTGCTGTACGTGTTGGAGTGACCAACACAACCATGCTGGCTGACCTGCAACAACTCCTGGTTGAGGAATGGAATGCCATCCCATGGCAACATGTGACCAGGTTGATGACCAGCATGAGGAGGACGTGCCAGTCTATTGTAGCTGTGTATGAATCTTCCACCCACTACTGAGGTTCCTGATGGTGTATTAAATGATTAAAGTGTCAAATTGCCAATATGTCTTGTTTGTTCCTCGTTACTGATAGAGTTAAATCATCCAATCGACCATACAACAAGACAAACCAAACAAAACAAGAGTCAATACCAACAGGAGAGTACACTGTTTAGCATTGGCAGAGAATTTTGGCAAATTTTACTTGGGCGCTACCCACATAATCAGCTGTGCTGCTCATCCCACAAATGCATGATACAAGTTGGGCATAATTGTAAAGGTAAATAAACAGGCTTTCCAACTATATGAAATAACAGAGAAAAAATTGACCAAATCCAAACTTTTTTTCTGAGTTTATATCTATACTGTATATTGAGAATGGCAATGACAGTATATACATGATAACGATAACACAATATTAGGGGTGTAACAAATAACCGATTTGAATCGGAAAATCGGTTTTGATTTAAAAGATGCGAGTGCATCGGTACACGGACCCCTGGACCGGTCTAAACGTAGCATGAACCGGCCGATGGCCCGATCACAAAGTTATGAATCAGTTTTATGTTGTTGCTGTGCTGCTGAATCCTCCGTCTGCTCAGTGTCTGCAGCTCTCTCTCTCTCTCTCTCTCTCTCTCTCTCTCTCTCTCACACACACACACACACACACACACACACACACACACACACACACACACACACACACACACACACACACACACACTAAACTCTCGTGAGACTTGTCATAGTAACGTTAGATAGCTGCTCTGTTTGCGAGGGAAAGACAAAAAATGTCCGATACGATTCACAACGTGAACGCATGTTACATTGCAAAACAACACTTTAAAAGATTGATATTCTATAAGAGTTCTTACAGTTTACCACTTTGTTGTGTTCTGTTTGCAAAAAAAATGTGCACAAGGGATGTCTTGAAATTGTTATAATTTTCTACCTCAGTAGTTCATTGTTCCTGATCTGAGTCTACACAGACCTCTCCACAACTTGGGCTCTAATTTGTGCCAACAGTGAAATTGAATAGTTTGTTTTATTGTCAGAGGGGCTTTGTAAAGTTCTTAAAATGCAATATGTTACACTAATAAACATGACATGTTTCTGAATTCACATGTCAAAAGTGACAAAATACTTGTTCCCTGGTCTCTGATAAATCTATTTGAAGGTAAGCAATGCCACATTTATAGTATTGACTTATGTTAATTCATAATGTAAAATGATTGTCTACTTTAAACAAGGAACTATCAGATTGTATCATATCCCATCAAATCGTATCGAATCGTATTGAATCGTATGGAATCCTACTGAATCGAATTGAATCGAATCGAATCGTTCCATTTTAAAAATGTATCGTCCCTGAATCGTATCGTACCCCATGTATCTAGATACTTATCGGATCATCTTTTTTGGAGAGATGCACACCCCTACACAATATATATAATAAAGAGAAAAAAAAGGTAATGTAATATAAAAAAAGAAAACATCAGCTGTTTTAGCGAATGTAGGAATGGGGAATATATAGCCTATGAATCCAGAAGTATTGAATATTAACTATTAGAAATGTACAAGTAAGTAAGGGCAGATGCACAAGTGAGGGCAGTAGTAGCATAAATCTGGCATATGGCATGGAATAGCAGAAATATACCATACATCATACAATCAGAAGCATATGTATCCAGAGTATCTATATATTGCATACGGTATATGGCATATGTATCCAGAAGTAATTTCAAGTTCCAAGTATTTTTATAAGTAATTGAATTATCGAAATATTATAAATGTTATAGATGTACATGTAAAATGATCAATAAGATCAATGAGATTGGTGTTGCTGGTTGGTTTTTTTTAGTCTGGTAGTCCGTGCCTGGATGCTCTGGTAGCATCTACCAGATGGCAGCAGCATGAACAGTCCATAGCCTGGGTGGCTGTAGTCCTCAATGATTTTTCGTGCTTTCCTAAGGCATCGTGTGTGGTCGATGCTTTGCACGGCAGGGAGATTACAGCCGATAATGCACTCTGCTGTCTTCACCACCCTCTGGAGGGCCTTGGGATCAGTAGGGCAGCAGCTGCCGTACCAGGCAGTAATGCAGCCAGAGAGGTTGCTCTCAATGGTGCACCTGTAAAAGTTAGTGAGAGTTTTTGCAGACATGCCAAACTTCTTGAGTCTTCAAAGAAAGTAAAAGTGCTTTTGGACAGTTTTTACTGCAGAGTCCGCTTGCCTGGACCAGCTGAGATCATCTTTGATGAACACACAGAGGAACTTGAAGCAGGAGACCTTCTCCACTTCAGCTCTGTTGATGTGTATTGGGGCATGACCCCCCTCCTGTCACTTCCTGATCTCCTTAGTCTTACAGATATTGAGAGAGAGGTTGTTGCTCTGGCACCATTTTGCCAAGTCCCTGACATCCTCTCTGGAGGCGGTCTCCTCATTTTTGGTGATGAGACCCAGGATGATGGTATCTTCCGCGAACTTAAGGATGGTGTTGTAGCCATGTGTAGCTACAAAGTCATACATGAACAGGGCATACAGGAGGGGACTGAGTATGCAGCCCTGAGAGGTTCCGGTGCTCAGGGTCAGTACAGAGGATGTGAGACTGCCCATTCTCAACATCTGGGGTCTGTCCATGATCCAACTGCAAAGGGAGGGGTTAAACCCAAGGATCCTGAGCTTGAGAACGAGCTTCGTGGGCACAATGGCATTGAATGCTGAGCTGTAATCTATAAATAGCATGCTCATGTACTGTATGTGTTTCTCTTATCAAGGTGGGAGAGAGCGGTGTGTACTGTCAGGGCAATGCCGTTGTCCGGAGATCTGTTGGGCAGGAATGGATATTGAAGGTATAAAAAACCGGGCGGGTCTATCTTGGCGGTGACAGACAAGATAAGGACTTCCTCAGGTGGCACTCAGAACGCAGGTTACGCACACACACACACACACACACACACACACACACACATACACATTATAGACACACACGTTTGAGGGCAGGAGGGAGTGGCTGATTAAAATATGGGTTGTCAAGCTGTCATTTCCAATGGGCTGTTTTGTCGAGTGAATTGATTAGATTTGGACGTCAATTTATGTATTATTTATTTATTTATGTATTTAATAATACATTTGCATAAATATTATTATTATTTGTATATTTATATTTATTACGTTATTTACTATAAAAATATATAAAAAAAAATAAATCCAGGTTTGTTGTTGACTACATGGTGTTGAAATACTAATGTAAATTAGATTTTTAACCGTGTTTGACGACAGTGATGAAAACGCATGGTTTCTATAAAAGGTGACCTCGGTCAGTTATCCCCTGAAACTCTGGAGCTCCCCTCCAGCCTCCCGTGCTCCCCTCGGTGCCAAGGCAATACGTGTGAGAGGAATCAAAAAAGCGCTCAGACCAGTAATTGAATGTGTGTGTACGTGTGTTCTAATTAGCGCTCACAGAAATGGGTTGTGTTAAGTTGTTGTGTGTATGTGTGTGTGTGCGTGGTGTGTGTGTGTGTGTCTCCGTGACGTGTGTTTTGTGTGTGTGTGTTGCTGTGGTGTGTGTCCGTGACGCGTGTGTGTGGTGTGGTGTGGTGTGTGTCCGTGACGCGTGTTTGTGTGTGTGTGTGTGTGTGTGTGTGTGACGTGTGTGTCCATGTGTGCTATTACAGTATTTCTGTTGTAGTTCTGTGTAGTTGCAGTGCACAAACAATATATGTGCTCAAGTGAGTGTGTGTGTGTGTGTGTTGTGTGTGTGTGTGTGTGTGTGTGTGTGTGGACTCTCGTTAGTGCGTGTGGTCAAGCGTGAATTAATTAGCAGTAATGTAATTCACACTGTCACCTCCTATTACTTTCAAAGTACAAGGTCTTGCTTCTTTTCTCTCCACTTTCTTCACCTCACACCATTTTTGTTTCTCCTTCTTTATCTTCTCTCCCTTTCCTCATTTTTTCACCGTTCATTTTGACTTGTACTTTTAATTGTATTGTCTTCATTTAACTTTTCACATTCCAATAATGGCTGCTCGATTCTACCCCCTACCATGACAGAAGACGAATCTACACTTTAGGTGGATTAACTCTGCGATGCTAATAATATAGTAAACTGTATATGAACTAAGCTAACGACAGCCGCTGGCTAATGTGGGAGCAGGCAGGGAGAATATATATAATATATATAATATATGTATATACAGTATATATACTTGTCTTTCACAGAGTGAACAGATATGGTTTCTCCACCTCCTCTTCTGTGGGCTGGTTTATTATCCTGTCATTCCTCTGTCGCCGCCAGCCCTCCTCCACCATCTTGAAGGTAACAGACATGGTGGATGTCTTCGATTGTTTTTGAACCCAGAGGGTCCCGGACAAAAAAGACCTCCGTTCTGTCAAACCTCTGGCAGGTCTTTCGTCATTGTAACGCCACCAACATGCTTTTTCTGTTCCTCCGGCCTCTCTCTGTTTTTGCTCTCGCCCGCTCCAGCACAGCTATTTTACATGAGAAAAATAGAGCGTAAAGACGCCATGAGCTCCGCTATCTGCAGACACACACGTACACACACACACACACACACACACACACACACACACACACACACACACACACACACACACACACACACACACACACACACACACACACACACAAACAGAGGGTGTGTACGAGGGTGAAAGTCATGTCAAGGTGGAGTGAAAGTGTTCTGGTTCCATTAGCAGTTCATAAGAAACAAAACTGCCGGTCCATAACAGATTCTTAATTTATTTATAATGTAATACTGCATATTTACATACAGCTTGTGTGTGTGTGTGTGCGCGCACATGTGTGTATGTGTGTGTATATGTGTGTGTGTGCATGTGTGTGTGTATGTATGTGTGTGTGTGTGTGTATACTTATTTTTGACCTTACAAAAGCTAATTTCATTGTCACATGCACCCAAGAAAACCTGTGAATTAGTTTTCTTGCGACAGAGAATATGACACTTCCAAGTTATAGGCTGAACCCTTTCCCCTCTCACTATGTGAAAACTGCTCACAATCCTCATTTTAGATAAGCTCACACAGAAGACTAATGCCTGCCAACTAGCTCAAATAATCATCAATTGCAGTAAACCATTACCTTTTTACCTTTTTACTAAACCATTACCTTCGTATCTTTGTTTAAAAAAGTAAGTAAATGCCAAATTGTAATTTTATTATACTGAATGCTATTTGCCAGCTGCGTGATGGTCGCCGTGATGGTTGTAGGATGTTCACTGTAACAACCTTAAAATGGGATTCAATCACCGTATCTATGCATATACATATGTGTGTGTGTATGTGTGTGTGTGTGTGTGTGTGTGTGTGTGTGTGTGTGTGTGTGCTTGACTCGTCTCAAAACAAGACAACAACAAGACTCCTCCAGTGAGGACATCTCAGTTAGGCCAGAGGTGTGTTGCTTGTGCACCAGCGGGGGATGAAAGCAGAGCACCCTCGGGTGTCGGCGTGGGATGTACCTCGGGCTCTGTTCACACGTCTCCTGTCGGACATGGGTTTGATCCTCTCGGGACATTTTTGGACAAACGATGGCTGACTGTACTGCAGGGGGCTCGTATCAATATGTGCTCGGGATCCTGGGACTAAGTGAAGTCATTACAGTGACAGGAAGCGTCCCTCTGAGACGCTGCTGCGCTGTGTTCCACCTCACTGATCAATACACTGGTGTGGTGCACGGGTTACTGCTTATGAATGGAAGTGTGTGTAGTGACGTGTGTGTGTGTGTCTCTGTGTGTGTGTGTGTGTGTGTGTGTGTGTGTGTGTGTGTGTGTGTGTGTGTGTTGTGTGTGTGTGTGGTCCTGCATGCATGTGAGAGTGTCCACACTGTCAAGGTAGTGTGAGGACAGTGACGTGATAGACACTGTACAGACAGGTCCAACAATAAGTCATGATTGATTCTGTCCCCTGGCAGTTGACAGAAGAGACAAACACACTCCCTGCTGGCTCCACTGAGATATATTGTGGACCACGGAACGCCATTGTTACTGAACACCACATTTTCCTTGACATGTCAATGACTCTCTTCTCTCTTTCTGGGAATGACAAACCCTCATCGCAAGACGGATTGCAATTGACCCTTGGCTCAGCCCCTCCCTAAAATGGCCACTGCCCAATCCTGTGTTAGCAACCGTAAGGCTCGTCAAGTTTTCAGAACTGGGGAAATCTGAAGCAGTGTGCATATGGAACGTGCAAGTGCATTTTGTAAACGGTAAATGGAAAATGGATTGCATTTATTTTGTGCTTTTATTCAAAGCGCTTTACAGTTGCCTCACATTCACCCATTCATACACGGACAGCGGTGTCAACCATGCAAGGTAACAACCAACACGTCAGGAGCAGTTAGGGTTAGGTGTACGAC
>PIJE02001549.1:95297-117797 GCA_002895965.2 Coryphaenoides rupestris | reverse complement strand
GTGTTGCCAATCAAAGCCATCGTTTATTGACATCTGCTTCACGTTTTAATTCCCTCCGACATTTAATTGGTCGTAACTTCATCTTAGTCACATTTCAAGAGTTTCCTTTTCCTCTGGAATGAAATGCAGCTCCACTGACGCATTCTTGGCTCAGGCACTCCGGTGGTTTCAATCTCAAAGTGTTTACTTCATTGTTTAATTTCGCCATCGTATCTTTGGTCAAGTGAGATATACTGTAGATATTGTAGACGGGATGTTGTTGACCTGTTGTCTTGATTAGTGACTTAATACTGCGAAAAGCTGGGAGCTCGCCTTAAACTTTGTTGCGCTCGTATAGCTACCGTATTAGCTAGCTAACATACGTAAACATGCAGGTATTTGCCACAGCTAATTACAACGTTAACGTTTAATTGTATGCGTTTAACCAACTATTGTGATTTGATGATTGGTCTGTGGAAATCACCATTATGCCAAATTACATTGAGGTTTGAACTGGTGGTTGTGCCTCAGTTCAATTTCAAACCTCTGAGCGTTTTACGATGTTTACGTGTATTTTTAGCACTCTTGACAGCGATGTTTCCGCGAGCCAACCTGCGTTCGTTATCCTGACCAGAACAAATCGGATCACATTCCATGTTGTTATCGGAACTGAGAAGACTTTCTTTAATACTTCCTCTCATGGCTTTCGACTTTGAAAGTGAACGACTTATCTTCGACCTTAAAGGAAAGGGGTTTGATTATTAAAACAACGTATTTAATTTGACATTTTGCTTAAAGGAGGATTCACTCTTTATTGCTTTCTTTGTTTTTATTTCGTCGTTTGTGAGAGAGAGAGAATAAAATAGTAAAACAAACACAATTCAAGCTAATGGGTTCAAACACGACGTTCGGTTCAAACAGTTTTATACAACAACAATAAATGAACACATCATTAAATGGGAGTTATTTAATGAACCATCCCCGTCCTGTTTTGTGTGTTAAACATTAATAGTCGATGTTTTGATGATTCTCAGCATTGGTTTCTGTGTCTCTGACATGGCGAGAGACGGAGGCTTAAGATGGAAGCAGGGAAAGCAGTTTAACCTCAAAGCGGTGATCGTCTATAATCTGTGACCAGGTGCACGCCGCTCTCTCTACGACGCCGAGGGAAAGGCACTTGGATCCGATTGGCCGTCTCCTCTGGTCACCGGAGGGCTGCTGGGCCTATGGGACGGACGGAGACACACAGGAAGTGGGTTTAGTGGAAGAGGATTAGACGGGTGACTGGGGGGGGGGGACATGGCTAATCTGGCCTGGATTATAATCTGACGTCCCTGCTTGACAAGTACAGGTGGTGGTTGATGGTGGTAGTGGTGGTGCAGGTGGTGGTGGGTGGTGGTGGTGGTGCAGGTGGTGGGGGTGGTGGGGGTGGTGGTGGTGCAGGTGGTGGAGGTGCAGGTGGTGGTGGTGGTGGTGGAGGTGGTGGTGGTGCAGGTGGTGGTGGTGTGCAGGTGGTGGAGGTGCAGGTGGTGGTGGTGGTGGTGGAGGTGGTGCAGGTGGTGCAGGTGGTGGTGGTGCAGGTGGTGGTGGTGGTGCAGGTGGTGGAGGTGCAGGTGGTGGTGGTGGTGGTGCAGGTGGTGGTGGTGCAGATGGTGGTGGTGGTGCAGGTGGTGGTGGGGCAGGTGGTGGTGGTGGTGGTGGTGGTGGCGGTGGTGCAGGTGGTGGTGGTGCTTCAATGGAATTTTACCTCGTAAATCAGCCTCTGGGTAAAGCAGAAGTTCATAAGAAAACCGAGACAAAAGGAAGGCGTGTTGTTTACTTCTGCTGAGAAACATTGTCACGTATCCAATGGAGATAATACATGTGAGTGAATTAGTTCCGCAAAGATGCATTAGTTATGCATTTTATTATTATTTGTTTAAAGGAGCCATTGTACAGTATATTATTTAAATTATACATTTTAAGTTTAATTGTCACTTCTTGAATCTCTTGAATCACAATGAAAAGATACAATGGCTCCTTTTAAAAGAAAAGAAAGAATTGAACATGCAGAACTTTTTCACTTACAATTTATTATAAGTAAGAGAATGGCGTCTTCCTTTTTTTATTTGTATTTTCTTCTGAACTTCTGTATCGTTCATTTGATGAACGTCCTACGATTTGTCCTACGTTTATTGTGCAGGAACTTACCAATCTACTGCTATAAAAGCAGTAGATTGGTAAGTTCCTCTTACTTGTCTATTCCTTATCTTTTAAATGTTTTGTATGTGTGCACTCCCAGCGCAACAAAAAGTTTTACAGTTGAGAGACGGCAGTTGAGTTTCTATCTTAAATAAACACGGACAGCAAGCCAAGCCAATTTTACCTCGATAGAATAAAATGTCAATATCAATTCCCAAATCTTGTTAACTTTTACTGTTCTGTCATTCTGCTGCTGGGACAATTTCCCTCTATGGTTAAAAAACTAATCTTATCTTATTGTCTTATCGTTTTATTTAATTGCTCCACGTTTGTACCTGGCTGGCTTTATGAGGGAGGGATTGCATCACATTTGAGATTGTAAGGGATTGGGATTTATTTTGGCGTACCTTCCAGCCTCGCAGGAAACCAGAGGCTCAGCGTTCCTGGCCTGGACCGACTTCCTCCTGAAGTCTCCAATCGGCATCTCCGATTGGCTACTGACACCGGGCCTCTGTTCTGATTGGGTGCGTCTAGATGAGGTTCCAGCGACACCCCGCGTGGCCTGCCTGCCCTGGTGGGGGTCTCTCCAGGCTCTGGGAAGGGTGGCGCTGGTGGAGGAGGGGGTCCATAGCGCCTGGCCGCTCTGGTTCTCCTTCTGACAGAAGACGGAGCGGGCGGTGCTGAAGGCCACCATGGGTACAATCTCCTTGTTGCTGTCCCTGGTCGCCGATGCGGCCGCCGTCCTGGGGGAGTTGGGCCGCGACGACACCCCGTACTACTGGGGGAGCTCGGGAAGCGGTGGTGCACGGAGGGACATGACGGAGGCAGGCGCACCCTGGACACGGGCGGCGCCGTGATGGGTGGTGTGCACTGGAGGACCAGCTCGGCCTCGTGGAAGTCGGCTCCGTGGTGGAGGCGGTGGGGAGGCCCTGCGTCCGGCTGACGGCTGGTGGGGTGGTGGTGGTGGTGGTGGTGTCTCTCGGCGGGGGAACCGGCCACGTTGCGCAGGTGGACGATCTTCTGGGCCTGGTCTGTTTTGAGGGTGCCGGCGGACACGGTCAAATTTTGACTCACGCTGGCCCGGTTCGGTAGAACGGAGACATTCTGGACAGACGCCCTCAGCCGCTGGACGGTGTGCTCCTCGGGTACGTGATGGGTCGTCCGGCGTCCCTCTGGCTCCCCTCGGTGCTCTGGAAGGAGTCGTCCATCAGAACCTCTGGCGGTGGAGGTGGTAGGCTGTCCATGTCCAGGTCATCCCTGCTGTGATCTGGCCAGCTGTTGTTGTTGTTGTTGCTGCCGTTGGTGATCTTCTCTGCAGTTCCTATGTGGGGCAGAATGAGGGCGCCGTTCCTCCTGGGCCTCTGGATATGAGGTGGGATGTTGGCCAGCCGCTGACCGGCCGCCCGTCCACCCCTTGGCTGAATGTGTTGATCAGCCGCCTCACAGAGTTGCGTCCTGGGGACGGGGAGCAAACCCTACCTCTGGTAGACCGCCACCCCTATCGGCCCCAGAGCCACTTAGAGAACGCCACCGCAGTCCCCTGTACGTGTTACAGTAAGGCTCAGTTGATCCACCTTCTCCCCTGCTTCTCATCCTGTTCCTCATTCGCTGTTCCAAGTCTCTTTGGCTATGTTGCAGCTCTCTGATTGGGTCAAAACCGCTGGTGGATAGAAAACATTGTGGTTGGGTGGAAGCGACAGCGGTCCTGGGGTCGCTTGTGCTGGGAGTTTTCCGATGCCACGTTGGCCAAAGTTCGGCTCGGATCCGGGGGTGAAGAGTTGGACCTCTTCCTCCCTGGCCTGTCGCAATCCTCCTCTTCATTCTCCTCCTGCTCTTCTTCTTCAAGCTCTTCATCTTCATCCTCCTCCTCCTCCTCCTCCTCCTCCTCCTCCTCCTCTTCCCCACCTTCATTAAGGCCTGCATGGTTTTGGAAAGGATTGGCGGGACTGTCGAGCAATGCTCTAACATTTCCCCCAGACCCACAGCTGCCCGACCCGCCGCTGCCACGGTGGTGACGACGGTGCCTCTCGGATCCTGCCAGGGACTCGTTCTCCCCGCCGATGCCGCTGTCCTCGCTGTGCAGGGTGAGGTCGTCACCGCGGGAGTCTCTCGAGGTCGCCAGCTCCACGTGCAACAAGACCTGCGCCAACCGTCCCTCCACCGCCCGCTTGGTACGCAGCTTGTCTGACAGCAGCCTGGAGACGGAGGCAAAGTATTCTGCCTTCTCCTCCAGGGTGGCGTTCCCCATGGCCTGGAAAGAGCCTCCCACCAGCCTCATTTTCTCCATGGAATGCTGCAGCAGTAGCTGCAGGAGATCCGGAGGGGGTCGCTGGGTGGTTGGGCGCCGTCTGCCCAATCAGGTCTGCCGACGGTCTTACCGGTAGTCGTGGCGGGCCAGGCCATGTAGTCGCCGTGCTCCCTCATCATCAGCTCGCCTTCCTCGGCCATCTCCTCCAGGGCCTGGTTGATCTCCTCAAAGTGGAGCACCAGATGGTTCAACATGGGTTGGAGGGACAGGTGTGTCTGTGCTGCCTGGTCCAACAGGCCCAGCAGGGCGTCGTATTTGGAGATGCTGGGGTTGAGATAGGCGTAGGCCGCCTGGTGGGCTCGAACCATATGCTGCGGCAGGTCCACCTTCGTCCCAACGGAGGTCTTCCTCTGCTTCTCTGTCCGGCGTCTCTTCTCCACACCTTTGGGCTTTCTTTTCTTCTTCTCCGTCTTTGCCCCTGTGGAATCGGTTAGAATCTCCCTCGCGGAATTTGCTTCCACCAGCGGCGTGTCCATTTCTGCAACACGCTCTGTGGTTCCGATGACCCCGATGTCAAGGTTGGGCGGAGACGGTGGCTCAGCTTCGTTGGAAGTCTCCTGCGTTGAGAGCAACACAGCGTTGTGTGTGGGAGGTGGTGCAACCTCCTCAACATGTGTGTTCGTCTGTAAGCTAGTCGTTTGCTCGGCTTGGTTCAGGTGGTCTCCTGCCTCTCCTGCCTGAAGAGCCGGATTGTCCTCGGGTCCCGGGAATCGCTTTCCCTTGGAGGGAGAGCTGCCCATTGTTACTTCCAAGTGACTCCCAAAAGGAAACCTTGAAAAGCTGAAATCTCCTCAGCACCCAAACAGAAGGTGTTGGTGATTTACCTGGCACCTTGCTAGTTAGCTTTAGTTAGCGAGGGTTAAATTATTCACGCTCCAGACCAGCACAATATTCCGTAAACGATCTTCACGCGCCGTCCGGTCTCCTTGGATTACTGAGTGTGTGTGTTTATGATCAGTCGTGCTGCAGTGGTGGGGCCCCCTGGGAGCCACGGAGGTTTCTGGAAGCTGTCCGGTGTTCTGGCGGTGTCGACGCAGAACCCTCGGCAGAGAGGAGCTCAGGGGGTAAGACGGATAGAAGACACACACACACACACACACGCGCACGCACACACACACACACACACTGATGCTCACGTTAAGTCCATCAACGCACGGCACACACACACACACCACACACACACTGATGCTCACGTTAAGTCCATCAACGCACGGCACACACACAACACACACACACACACACACACACACACACACACACACTGATGCTCACGTTAAGTCCATCAACGCACGACACACGCACACACACACGTACACACACACACACACACTGATGCTCACGTTAAGTCCATCAACGCAACAGCACACACACACACACACACACACACACACACAAACCACAAACACCTATAAGTCCTTTAAGCTCATTAGTCTATTCAGAGCATGTTTACTGGTTGTCTTTAGTCCCTTCACTCAGATACACTATGTATGGCCAAGAGTCAGTGGACACCTGACCATCACACCTATATGAATTGTTGGACATCCCAGTCTAAAAACCATTGGCATTAAATATGGAGTTGGACCCTCCTTCACGGCTCTGACAGCTGCCACTCTTCTGGGAAGGCTTTCCACAAGATGTTGGAGTGTGTCTGTGGGAATTTGTGCCCATTCAGCCCAAAAGAGCATTTGTGAGGTCAGGCACTGATGTTGGACGAGAAGGCCTGGCTCGCAATCGGCCTTCTAATTCCTCCCAAATGTGTTCAATGGGGTTGAGGTCAGGGCTCTGTGCAGGCCAATCAAGTTCCTCCACACCAAACTCGTCTAACCGTGTCTTTATGGACCTTGCCTTTGTGCACAGGGACACAGTCACGCTGGAACTGCAAAGGGTCTTCCCCAAACTGTTGCCACAAAGTTGGAAGCGCCCAATTGGCTAAGATGTCTTCTCTCATATCCTGTAGCATTAAGCATACCTTCACTGGAACTAAGGGGCCGAGCCCAAACCCTGAGAAACAGCCCCAGATCATTATCCCTCCTCCACCAAACTCTACAGTCGGCACTCTGCATTCCGGAAGGTAACGTTCTCTTGGCATCCGCCAAACCCAGATTCGTCCATCAGACTGCCAGATAGTGAAGCGTGATTCATCACTCCAAAGAAGACGTTTCCACTGCTCCAGAGTCCAGTGGCGGCGTCCTTTACACCACTCCAACCGACGCTTGGCATTGCGCACGGTGATGAGAGGCTTGTGTGCAGCTGATCAGCCATGGAAACCCATTCCATGAAGCTCCCGACGCACAGTTCTTGTGCTGACGGTGCTTCCAGAGGCAGTTTGGTACTCTGTAGTGAGTGATACAGCAGATGATAGGCGATTTGTACACTCTATGTGCTTCAGCACTCGTCGGCCCCGCTCTGTGAGTTTGCGTGGTCGACCACTGTGTGGCCGAGCTGTCGTTGCTCCTACTCAACATACCCGTCTTAAGTAAGAGTTACTTCACACACTACACAGTCAAGCCACACACAGTACATGTTGTATGATTAGTGCCTGCTATTTAGTGAATGATAAATGGATTGCATTTATATCATCGCTTTTATCCAAACCGGTTTACAGTATCACCTCACATTCACCATTCATACACCGCGGCGGTGCCAACCATGCAAGGTAACAACCGTCAACAACAACACGTCAGGAGCAGGTAGGGTTAGGTGGTGTCTTGCTCAGGGACACCTCCACACTTAGCTAGGAGGAGCAGGTAGGGTTAGGTGGTGTCTTGCTCAGGGACACCTCCACACTTAGCTAGGAGGAGCAGTAGGGTTAGGTGGTGTCTTGTTCTGGGACACCTCACACTTAGCTAGGAGGAGCAGGTAGGGTTAGGTGGTGTCTTGCTCAGGGACACCTCCACACTTAAGCCAGGAGGAGCAGTTAGGGTTAGGTGGTGTCTTTGCTCAGGGACACCTCCACACTTAGCTAGGCGGAGGCTGGCCTGGGGATCGAACCAGCAACCTTCCGGTTTCCAGACAACTGCTCTTACCTCCTGAGCTCCTGCCGGCCCCATTTAGTCGGCTGGTTGCTGATGGGGAAAGCAACTTAAAAAGAGATGGAGGGATTGGGGTGAGGGCATCTTGCTCCAGATTGCGCTAACAGAAGACCCTTGCGTGGACACAGGTAACCCGTGTAACAAGCAGTTTATTGGCGAGATGGTAAAATTCAAATGTGATAAAAAATGATTTATCTCCCTCCGTTGACCACACAAATACATCTTCTTCCTTTTTCTCCAGATATAAGGTTTTTCTGAACTTAGGCTCTCGAAAGAGCAATCCTTCAATATTTCTGCACAATCAAACAAGCAAATTACAAGGTATCCTTCCGCCCAACTAAAATGCATTTCAACACATTTGGACGTTTAAAAATGTCCCCAATGGATAGAACATTAATATAGTTGTTTAGAAGTGTATCATGTTAGCTCTGCAAGAGGAGAAAGAGAATGGACTGAATAAAATACACAAGAATACAACATGGTTGGGCCTGTCTCTTCACCTGACACATAACAAATACATACTTGTATGAATCTAACTTCATTTAGTCGGATGGATTCTATCTTGGCGCTTATGAGATGTGTTAACCGGGCGACGTAGACGCTGCACCCCACTGGACTGGTTTAGTCTCTCATTAGCAGTGTAGCGTGCCAGTTGTGGTGGCAGAACCAGCAGACTTCCCAGCAGACATTCCAACGGTATCATGCTAAACAATCTTGAAGTGACGCGCCGACAATGTTTAGATGACAGAGTTAAGTGTTCAATTGAACGCCCTTGTTCAAAATATGTTGATTGTTTCGAATGGATTGTGTCACGCCAGCCAGCATGAGTGAAACTGGCGTAATTATAACTCAAACTTATGACTCAAAGAGGAAGCAAACAGCAGTGATGACGAACTGATGTCTTTGAGTGACATGTTTTCATACCGTGGGCACGGGCCTATATTAGTTAAGTCCCATTCATTCTCTGTACAGACATTTAACATCTCTTGAGGAGGACATTCCAACTCCATCGTTAAAATGTGTAATTTGTCACGGTTGTTTTCAGTTTCTGTGGTCCAGACGTGAGATTTTCACACAGATAGACAACATAGGAATTAAGCAATTTCTATTTTATTTGCAATACATATAAACTCCTCAAAAAAAGTTTGGAAACGTTATTTCGGTCGATTATTCCTCCCCTTTAATAATACCAATTGGTATTGTATTTTATATCGTTGGAAAGCCTGATTAGTCACCTTTACAACGAGGTACAACTTGTAAGGATCATGCATTCATGGAATGAACAACACAGCTAACCGTGTGGGTAGCGGCCCAAAAAAATGTGCCAAAATCCCCTGCAATATTCTTCTGTTGGTATTCACTCTCGTTTTGAGCTTCAAGTGCTGGCAGGTGTATGCCAGTCACAGGTGTGTGACTGGCACCTGATTGGCACCTAATTGACAGCACTTGTGTGCATGGGTCCTGCAACTTTGTTGAGTTTGTTTGTGCTCCAAGCATAAACATGCAAGCATAAACATGTCCCTTCAGGATAAGGTCAATAGGGCAAGTGGAAGCTGGTGTTCCGGTACGCAGAGTGGCAGCATTATTTGGTGTCAGCCCTGGTACCATTTCCAAACTTAGGACCAAGGTCCGTGAGACTGGTGAGGTCAAAGACAGACCACGAAGTGGCCGTCCCAGGAAGACAACACCCCAAGAAGACCGGTTCCTCACCCTTGCTTCACTGAGGAACCGTAGGCTTTCTTCCAGAGATTTACAGGCAAGATTTGCACAACGGTACCACAGACAGATCTCTGATCAGACGGTGAGGAACAGACTGCACATGGCTGGTCTTCGTGCTTATAAGGCTGCCAGGAAGCCTGCATTGACTGCCCTTCACAGTCAGGCCCGTTTGCGCTGGTTTCGACAGCACCGACAGTGGAACCTAAGAATGTGGGGCAACGTCATGTTCAGTGATGAATCAAGGTTATGTCTGCGGAAGCTGGATGGCAGTGTCATGGTGTGGGGCGGTATCTCTCTCACAGGCAAAACAGAACTTGTCATCATTGAAGGCAATCTCACTGCAGTGAGATATCGGAATGAGATTCTGGAGCCAGTGGCGAGCAGTGTGACCAGGCTAGTGACCAGCATGAGGAGGAGGTGCCAAGCTGTTGTGACTGCGTATGGATCTCCCACACGCTACTGAGGTCCCTGACAGTGTAAAATGAATAAAGTGTAAAAAAATGTAAAAAGTTGTTTTTTCCTTATTACTGTGGGTGAGTGCAATCATCCAATCCACCAAGCAACTCAAAACGAGAGTGAATACCAACAGAAGAATATTGCAGGGGATTTTGGCACATTTTTTTGGGCCGCTACCCACACGGTTAGCTGTGTTGTTCATTCCATGAATGCATGATCCTTACAAGTTGTACCTCGTTGTAAAGGTGACTAATCAGGCTTTCCAACGATATAAAATACAATACCAATTGGTATTATTAAAGGGGAGGAATAATCGACCGAAATAACGTTTCCAAACTTTTTTTGAGGAGTTTATTACATTTGTTAGTGGAAAAAAAAACATTAAGTCCATTTAAAACAAGAAAACGAGCAACAGAAAATCATATAAATGAAACAAATGAAGATTACGTTCTTTTAACTGTGAGCCACTTTTACCCACAATGCAACTTGGCTATCAGACGGCAGCACATTGCGTTGCACTTAATTATCTCTTGCTGCATACGACACAGGTATCATTCTTATAGATTTCTATTTTTGTTTCGTCTAGTTTTAATACACAATTAAATTAAAGACAACGAATAAGTTCAACGTAACCTGGTTAAATCATAAAGCTCAATAATAAAAACATGCTACATTTAAGCTATGTAGCTTTTGTCCAAAGGTGAACAGTGGAGTAACGTTGCTTCAGTGTCCAATCCTCACACTCAGGTCTCTGCGATGATCGTCTCACAGACTCGCACTCCTCATTCTTCTTCGTGGGATTAGCGCTCGGGGGCCTCCTACAGGCAGGATGTCGCCGGTGTTGCCGGTGATCTCGGGTGTTTTCTCCTCAAAGCCGGTGGGTCGGTAGGGGCCCACGGTCCGGGCTCTGGCCGCCGCGTGAGGCGGCTGGCGTTTACCTCCGCTCTCCGGGTCCACCGCCGATGGGCTTGCGGCGTGGGCCGACCGGAAGGTGCTGCCGCGGCCGGAGATGACCCTCCACTTCGTCAGGATCTTCTCCACCGTGTCCCCGTTCACCTGCCACAAGGCTTCATAGCACTTGGGCAGGAAGTGGCAGAAGACGATGCCGTAGCTGGACACCAGGATGGCGGAGGCCTGGACGATGGCGCTGGGGTCTCTCTTCAGGATGTACACAGAGATATCGCAAATCCACACAAACAGGTACATGAGCATGCTGAAGATGATGTAGCCCGTCTCGCTGAACTCCTGCGGCACCTTGCGGCCCTTGAAGGCCAGCAGGAAGCCGGCAAGCGCCAGCAGCGCGATGTAGCCCAGCATGACGCCGAAGCCGATGTTGCTGCCCTGGTGGCACTGGAACAGCTGCTCCATGCTCTGCGCGGTGGGATCGGGCAGGTGCACGTCGGGGGTGTCGAACACCAGCCACAGGACGCAGATCAGTCCCTGCAGCGACGTCACCGCCAGCACCACGGCGGGCGGGTTGTACAGCCGGTACAGCCGCCGGTGGGTCTGCTGTCCAAATGGCAGGAAGGCCAGGAAGGTGCGGAAGGCCTTGACTAGGATGCACGCCATGCACAGCGTGAAGCCCAAGCCGTAGAGCACCTGCCGCGCGCGGCACAGGTGCGTGTTGGGCTTGCCCACGTAGCACACGACGCTCGCGAAGCTGGCGGCGAGGCCCACCATCATCACGCAGGACAGACGCACCTCGGCGCGCTTCATGGGCGGGGCCTCGCGGTGCACCATGAACACCACGAAGACGGTGAGCAGCAGGAGCAGCCCGGTGGCGGCGGCGGCCAGCAGGGCGACAGGGTAGGCCTCCGTCCACCGGAGGAACACGTGCGTCCGCGGCCGGCAGTACACGGCGCCCTTGCTGGACCAGGTGCCCTCAGCACACCTGGCGCAGGTGGAGAGGTCTGCAGAGCGACAACGCATTAGCATTGTTTTGATTAGAATGAGTCTTGTGTTGGGAATTTGGGGTGAATGTGTCATTTTTGTAGCCCTGCGACCATAATTTCCCATAATTTCCCAACATTATCATAATTGTAATTCCGACCATAAAATAAACGCATAATGAAAAATAAATCAAACTCATCCAAAAATGTCAGTCAAGTCAAGTAAACTTTTGTAGACCGTTCACTGTTCAAAACAGTATTCCTACTGTATTATAGTATTATTATGTCATATTTTATTATCATTGTATTATTACTGTATTATTATGGTTATATATTATTATTATTTAGGTATTGTTGCTCTGTATTATTGTTTCATTACTTGAGGTCGCAATTTCCCCAAAAATGTTTAGTCTTCCTGTCAGTGGTTGGTTTGACAGAACAGGAAGTGATGATGATGATGTGGGTGTGGCCTACCGGAGGAGTTGGCGAAGTTGCCCTCCAGACACTCGGTGCAGTTGTAGCAGCAGGACTGGTCTAGATACTGCTTTACGGTGCCAGGCTCGCAGGTGGGCGAACACCGGGATTCTGTAGGGACCTAACAGCGGGAGGGAGAACATTTACCTCACAAACCAAACACAAAAGCTGGAAACACACTTTCTGTTGTTTCGTATTTTCTGCATAATCTGCATCACCTTCGCTTTCTTCTCTCGTCATTAAATATAGGTTTTTTTCTAATATCGTGATGTGTATCTAAAAATGTCAGTCCGTCATAAGGTAAGATAAGATAAGATAGAACTTTATTAAGTCTCTTACCCCTGAATGCCAGACGATGGCGCTCTCGTTGAGGTCGATGCGGTCATCCGTCGCGTAGTATCGTCCTATTTTACGAAAAGGGACTTCGGCCTCGTCCAACACCCACGTTATCACGTCGTAACCGGTCACAAAGTCCCCCGAATCGTCAAAAGAAAAGGTGGTGTTGTCGAGCTCAAAACTAATATTCCTCAGGTGTTCGAGAAGCTGTCGGGGGAGACGAGAAATGATGCTGAACCAGAGGACTGGTGACAGGTACACATCTGAACCCTCCAGGATACTTACTATCACTGCAGATATTATTATGGAATTATTGTTGATATTTGTCTTTGTGGGAGTGTGTGTGTTTGGTGGCTGGCTTAATTAGCCTCACTTGGCCCAGTTAGAGTCTGGGTTGGGTGGAGCTGCAAACCTGCAGCCCCACTCACCCCAGACGCTAACTGGGTCATTGTCACCCCTTCATTGTTGTATCTAACCTTGAATTATCGTGTCTATCCTCGAATACAAAGTAAACCTGAAGAAGACAAAAAAGGGCCACGTGATATTGTTGGTTCAAGTGCATCTCACCATCCATGGCAGCAGGTCAGTCTCCCCAGAGCACCGGGTGGCGTTGCAGTCCAGCAGTCTCCTTAGGGCGTGGGCCACTGCCCACACCGCCTGCCTCGCAGTGTACCCGTCGCTGGTGTCCAGGGCCGTAACCAGGTAGTCATCATTGGCCTCCTGGGGATCCTGGTAGTCACAGGCGTTGGGCGACTTTTTCACTTCTTCCTCAGAACAGTGTGGCGGAGGGGGCTCGGCGGAGCACTCGGGGGTGCAGTTGAATCTCAGGTTCTTGTATTCCTCGATGAAGCGGTTGTAGCCACCGTGGCCAGGGGGCCTGAGCTGCTGCAGCCAGGAGTCGAAGGATTTGCTCGCCTGGGACACGAAACTCAAGCCGAAGACGTCGCCCACCTTCCGGATGCCCTCCAGCCTGTACAGGAGCCGATTGGTGCTCCAGATGTCGCTGGCGATCCAGGTCCTGGAGGTGCCGCTGCTGATCATCTCTGTGAAGAGCAACTTCACGCTGTTCGAGTTGAGGATGAGGATGACTACCTGGGCCTTTGGGGTGGAGCGAATCATCTGCGCCACCCGCTTGATGCTCTCCGGGATCAGTCCCTGGTGGTGGGGCACCACCTCTTGGTAGGCGAAGCACACGCCCATCTCTGTGGCGTCGCGGAGGAGACTCTGGAAGGCGCCGGTGCTGTAGTCGTTGTCCTCGTACACCACGCCTACCCAGGTCCACTTGTAGTAAGCCATCAGCTGAGCCATGGCTTTCGTCTGGTGGACGTCACTTGGAACCGTGCGCATAAACGTCGGGTATCGGTATTTGTCGCTGAGGGCAGGCGAGGATGAAATGCAGCTCACCTGAAGGTTGGCAAAGAAACACAATATGAGTGAAAGCACGTTGCGGTCAAATTCACATGGAATCAGGATCATAAGTGCATGAGCGATTCAGTAGATCAATAGAAGTGTGTGTTTATCACAAAGCACAGAATATAGCTGCCATATTTCAAGTTTCTTCTTTCAAGTAGCGTTTCTTTTTACATTGATTGATATATACATGCATACACATGCATGGTTGACACCGCCATCGGTGTGTGAATGGAAACGCGAGGCAATGTCGTGAAGCTCTTTGGATACAAAACGCTGCCTATAAATGCAATCCATTGAACCTGTTTACCTGGGGAACCATGTGGACACTCAACAGTTTGGCCACAGCGATGGAGACCTCAGAGTGGGTCGCGCCGAGGATGGCCTTGATTCGGGGCCGGAAGGTCTGCAGCTTGTCGCAGCTCACGTCCAGGGAGCCGTTCACCGCCAGCATGTGCTGCACGTTCTTGAGCGCCCTGGTGGGGTTCGAACACGTGTCGCACATGTAGTACCCCAGAGACACCCCTGGCAGGAACCCGGCGGCGTTCACCTCCTCGATGGTGTGGATCACCGCCAGGGACCTCAGCCATGTGAAGATGTTGAGTCTGGAAGACAAACACGGAACAAAAATCCGTCCATAACAGACGTGTTTTAGGAGCTGGTCTGAAACGCAAAATGAAGACAAGTGTCTGTTGTTTTTGACATTGATTGATATGTACAACATACACACCCACGGCTGGTTTAACCTGTGGGCCTTGATTAGTGTGAGGAGGAGGAGCCCGGGGATCGAACCAGCAACCATCCTATTGCCAGACAACCGCTCTTGTACCTCCTGAGCTACCGCCGCCCCCACGACATGAGACTGTAACTGATTAAAGCCGTAGAAATAACATGGGCTTGACTAGCACTGTAGACATCCATGGACATGTCGTGTCCTGTCGTTCAGGACTGCTGTCTGACTCACCCACGGCAGGTCGTAGGTGGCTTCCACCTGTCCTGCTCTACTTCGCTGTGACAGGTCATCAGAATCCCCAACATCACATCGCCATCCTGCCGGGCCCCGCAGACAGACGGTCCTGACCCTTCGCAGCTGAGGACCTGACGGAGACCCACGGCCAGGACCAGGGCCGGCAGCACCCAGCGGGACAGGGGACTCCGACGGCAAGGAACCGGCATCCTGGGGACCGTGACTCGAACTCTCACCGTGGCTGTGGTATGTGGAGCGGAGTGTGTGGCGGTCGGAGTGTGTGGCGGTCGGAGTGTGTGGCGGTCGGAGTGTGCCGCCGTTATATATATTATTGTCCTGTCACCGCGTCATATCCACGGATGGCATTTCCCGGATGCCTGTGGTGAACACTTCCCTCCCCTAACCCTGCTAGCACTAACTTGCGTGTTTGTACGTCTTGGCGCCAAATAACAGCACTTTGTTTGGCATATTGTATGTTCTTAGATGTTGGTAATGCCCTCAGAATAGCACTATATGTGTATGGATATTTTACTGTATATTTTACTGTATATTCCATTTCATTTTAGATTTAATTTACTTATTTTATATAGAATTCTATTTATAGTTCTATTTCTATTTTGTAGTTTTACTCTATTTTGTATTCTTTATAATTACTGTCGGCTGTCGGGCGTTTTGCACAAAAAGTTTTTAACTCACTGCTTATACTCACGTGTAAATTGTGAAGTTACAATAAAAATACTTGAACTTGTACTTGAACTTGAACTTCTGCTCTTATCCCAGCTATTATGCTGGGAAGCAATTATGAAACTGGTTCTTTGAGCCTTGCCATTATGAATGTTGAATCCAGTTCTATTTTTAGCTTTATGTAAAGTGATATTGCGGCTTACAATGAGGACATTTGTAGAAAGAGGCAGCAATCGCTTTGGATAAAAGCGATTGCCAAATGCCCTAAATGTAAAAATTAATGTCAGGGTTAGAGTCGAGGGTAAAAACAAACGACTCTTCTCTACTTTTAAGTAGAAGTAAAATTAATTTTACTTATGTCAAATATCTTTTAAAATGGATCAACTTGAATACAAGTAAAAAAAAATAGCTAATTTAAAATGTACTGAAAAAGTTACTTCTAGTTACTTGGTGGTGGTGGGGGTGTTATATCATCTCTACCTGCAATTAAACAATATATAAACAATATATAAAGCTTAAACTAGGTTTTTTCATTAAAGAAGTCTATATAACAATATATACTACTCTACCACACTACTACTATATCTACTATAAGATCTACTACAGATATAATATAAAGTCTACGAGATCTACTATAAGATCTACTATATGATCTACTACAGATCTACTATAACTAAGATCTACAGTATGTGATAGATACATGGTCTATTGATGCCAAAGGAAATGTTGTTAGCAGGAAGTTTTGTTTTTCAGGAGCAGATCAATGCATGTGACAGAATAGACAACATAGAATTCTATTTACATATTTAAACAAACTTAAAGAAGAAATCAAGGGAGACATGAAATCTGAACTCGAAGATATGAAGCAGGAAATTTACCAAAAACTTTCTGCGAACTCCGCGCTAACCCAGGCCCACGAAACCAGGCTGAAAGAAGCGGAGGAACGAATCGATGAGGCGGAGACGGTAAACATGGCGATGACAGATGCGTTGATTAAATCAATGAAAGAACAGAGAGCCATGCAGGGGAAACTGTTTCAAGTTTCAAGTTTCAAGGGCGCCTCCCTTTGGAGGTGTTCCGGGCACGTCCAACTGGGAGGAGACCCCGGGGCAGACCCAGAACCCGCTGGAGGGATTACATATCTCGTCTGGCCTGGGAACGCCTCGGGACCCCCCAGGATGAACTAGAGAGCGTGGCTGGGGAGAAGGAAGCCTGGGGGGCCCTGCTTAGCCGGCTGCCACCGCGACCCGACCCCGGATAAGCGGACGATAATGGATGGATGGAAGTTTCAAGTATTTTATTGTCACTTCACAATTTACACGTGAGTATAAGCAGTGAGTGAAAAACTTTTTGTGCAAAACGCCTGACAGCCGACAGTAATTATAAAAGAATATAAAATAGAATAGAACAACAAAATAGAAATAGAACTATAAATAGAAATTTTGTGTAAATAAGTAAATGAAATCTAAAATGAAATGGAATATACAACAAAAATATCCAGGTGAGCAGTACACATATAAATCAATGTACTAAAATATACATTGTTATATGCTGACATTCACAGAATGTCACAGAATACCTTCTCAGACAGTCAACACAACACTAGCACCAGCAGTTGGCACCAGGACTAGCACTAACACCAGCACCAGCAGTAACACCAGTACTAGCACCAGGACCAGCACTAACACCAGTACTAGCACCAGCACTAGCAGTAACACTAGCACCAGCAGTAACACCAGTACTAGCACCAGGACTAGCACTAACACCAGTACTAGCACCAGGACTAGCACTAACACCAGTACTAGCACCAGGACTAGCACTAACACCAGCACCAGCACTAGCAGTAACACTAGCACAGCACTAGCAGTAACACTAGCACCAGGACCAGCACTAGCACCAACACTTAGCACTGCTACCAGCGCTAGCTCCAGCAGTAACAACTTATCACCAGGAGTAGCACTAGCAGTAACACTTAGCACTAGCATTTAGACATTGATGCCGAACTTGTTCAGCAGCCTGATGGCCTGACTGTGGAAGCTGTCTCTGAATCTGCTCGTGTGGCATTTGATACTGCGTATCGCCTGCCTGATGGTAGGAGTGTGTACAGTTTGTGTCTGGGGTGGTTATTGTCTTTGATAATCCGTTTGGCCTTGGCCACGCACCGCCTGGTGTATATATCCAGGAGGGAGGGAAGCTCACCTCCAACGATGTACTGGGCCGTCCTCCACCCTCTGTAGTGTTCTACGCTCCAGTGCGGTGCAGTTCCCGTACCAGACGGTGATGCATCCTGTGAGAACACTCTCGATGGTACAGGAGTAGAATGTTCTGAGATGCGGGGGCACATGTTGAATTGTCGCTCAACTTCTGAAAACTGACTCTCTGGTGTGCTATTGGCACACGTGTGGGGATATTGTCTCTTACCCGTGAGGATTACACCACGGCGGTGGATTCGGTCGCCTTTACGTGTGTTGGTGCGTGTTGTCCGTCAAGCGTTGGTAAGGTCGGATAAACGTTTCCATGAAAGTTGTGAAGACCCATCACCTTTTACTGTTTAACCGCTTAGAAACACACAAGCGCCTATTGTGAAAATGAATTGTGAACTACTCTCGAATGCAATAACCCCCAACTCCAAAACGGTAGGGAAGCAAGTAGAGGTGCACCAGCACAAGATACATACAGAGGGATCATTGGGGAATAGCGTCTTATGAGGTTATTGTGTGCGTGGCTGCAAAATGCGTTTGAGCGCGAGATAAGTGCAGTTTGGACATCCATGCCTCTCGCGACTAAACGCTTGGTGTTTGATGCCTAAACCGATGTTGCCCCACTGTCTTATGATGTACTCATGCCCACACAAGCGTTGGTAAGGTCGGATAAACGTTTCCATGAAAGTTGTGAAGACCCATCACCTTTTACTGTTTAACCGCTTAGAAACACACAAGCGCCTATTGTGAAAATGAATTGTGAACTACTCTCGAATGCAATAACCCCCCAACTCCAAAACGGTAGGGAAGCAAGTAGAGGTGCACCAGCACAAGATACATACAGAGGGATCATTGGGGAATAGCGTCTTATGAGGTTATTGTGTGCGTGGCTGCAAAATGCGTTTGAGCGCGAGATAAGTGCAGTTTGGACATCCATGCCTCTCGCGACTAAACGCTTGGTGTTTGATGCCTAAACCGATGTTGCCCCACTGTCTTATGATGTACTCATGCCCACACAAGCGTTGGTAAGGTCGGATAAACGTTTCCATGAAAGTTGTGAAGACCCATCACCTTTTACTGTTTAACCGCTTAGAAACACACAAGCGCCTATTGTGAAAATGAATTGTGAACTACTCTCGAATGCAATAACCCCCCAACTCCAAAACGGTAGGGAAGCAAGTAGAGGTGCACCAGCACAAGATACATACAGAGGGATCATTGGGGAATAGCGTCTTATGAGGTTATTGTGTGCGTGGCTGCAAAATGCGTTTGAGCGCGAGATAAGTGCAGTTTGGACATCCATGCCTCTCGCGACTAAACGCTTGGTGTTTGATGCCTAAACCGATGTTGCCCCACTGTCTTATGATGTACTCATGCCCACACAAGCGTTGGTAAGGTCGGATAAACGTTTCCATGAAAGTTGTGAAGACCCATCACCTTTTACTGTTTAACCGCTTAGAAACACACAAGCGCCTATTGTGAAAATGAATTGTGAACTACTCTCGAATGCAATAACCCCCCAACTCCAAAACGGTAGGGAAGCAAGTAGAGGTGCACCAGCACAAGATACATACAGAGGGATCATTGGGGAATAGCGTCTTATGAGGTTATTGTGTGCGTGGCTGCAAAATGCGTTTGAGCGCGAGATAAGTGCAGTTTGGACATCCATGCCTCTCGCGACTAAACGCTTGGTGTTTGATGCCTAAACCGATGTTGCCCCACTGTCTTATGATGTACTCATGCCCACACAAGCGTTGGTAAGGTCGGATAAACGTTTCCATGAAAGTTGTGAAGACCCATCACCTTTTACTGTTTAACCGCTTAGAAACACACAAGCGCCTATTGTGAAAATGAATTGTGAACTACTCTCGAATGCAATAACCCCCCAACTCCAAAACGGTAGGGAAGCAAGTAGAGGTGCACCAGCACAAGATACATACAGAGGGATCATTGGGGAATAGCGTCTTATGAGGTTATTGTGTGCGTGGCTGCAAAATGCGTTTGAGCGCGAGATAAGTGCAGTTTGGACATCCATGCCTCTCGCGACTAAACGCTTGGTGTTTGATGCCTAAACCGATGTTGCCCCACTGTCTTATGATGTACTCATGCCCACACAAGCGTTGGTAAGGTCGGATAAACGTTTCCATGAAAGTTGTGAAGACCCATCACCTTTTACTGTTTAACCGCTTAGAAACACACAAGCGCCTATTGTGAAAATGAATTGTGAACTACTCTCGAATGCAATAACCCCCCAACTCCAAAACGGTAGGGAAGCAAGTAGAGGTGCACCAGCACAAGATACATACAGAGGGATCATTGGGGAATAGCGTCTTATGAGGTTATTGTGTGCGTGGCTGCAAAATGCGTTTGAGCGCGAGATAAGTGCAGTTTGGACATCCATGCCTCTCGCGACTAAACGCTTGGTGTTTGATGCCTAAACCGATGTTGCCCCACTGTCTTATGATGTACTCATGCCCACACAAGCGTTGGTAAGGTCGGATAAACGTTTCCATGAAAGTTGTGAAGACCCATCACCTTTTACTGTTTAACCGCTTAGAAACACACAAGCGCCTATTGTGAAAATGAATTGTGAACTACTCTCGAATGCAATAACCCCCCAACTCCAAAACGGTAGGGAAGCAAGTAGAGGTGCACCAGCACAAGATACATACAGAGGGATCATTGGGGAATAGCGTCTTATGAGGTTATTGTGTGCGTGGCTGCAAAATGCGTTTGAGCGCGAGATAAGTGCAGTTTGGACATCCATGCCTCTCGCGACTAAACGCTTGGTGTTTGATGCCTAAACCGATGTTGCCCCACTGTCTTATGATGTACTCATGCCCACACAAGCGTTGGTAAGGTCGGATAAACGTTTCCATGAAAGTTGTGAAGACCCATCACCTTTTACTGTTTAACCGCTTAGAAACACACAAGCGCCTATTGTGAAAATGAATTGTGAACTACTCTCGAATGCAATAACCCCCCAACTCCAAAACGGTAGGGAAGCAAGTAGAGGTGCACCAGCACAAGATACATACAGAGGGATCATTGGGGAATAGCGTCTTATGAGGTTATTGTGTGCGTGGCTGCAAAATGCGTTTGAGCGCGAGATAAGTGCAGTTTGGACATCCATGCCTCTCGCGACTAAACGCTTGGTGTTTGATGCCTAAACCGATGTTGCCCCACTGTCTTATGATGTACTCATGCCCACACAAGCGTTGGTAAGGTCGGATAAACGTTTCCATGAAAGTTGTGAAGACCCATCACCTTTTACTGTTTAACCGCTTAGAAACACACAAGCGCCTATTGTGAAAATGAATTGTGAACTACTCTCGAATGCAATAACCCCCCAACTCCAAAACGGTAGGGAAGCAAGTAGAGGTGCACCAGCACAAGATACATACAGAGGGATCATTGGGGAATAGCGTCTTATGAGGTTATTGTGTGCGTGGCTGCAAAATGCGTTTGAGCGCGAGATAAGTGCAGTTTGGACATCCATGCCTCTCGCGACTAAACGCTTGGTGTTTGATGCCTAAACCGATGTTGCCCCACTGTCTTATGATGTACTCATGCCCACACAAGCGTTGGTAAGGTCGGATAAACGTTTCCATGAAAGTTGTGAAGACCCATCACCTTTTACTGTTTAACCGCTTAGAAACACACAAGCGCCTATTGTGAAAATGAATTGTGAACTACTCTCGAATGCAATAACCCCCCAACTCCAAAACGGTAGGGAAGCAAGTAGAGGTGCACCAGCACAAGATACATACAGAGGGATCATTGGGGAATAGCGTCTTATGAGGTTATTGTGTGCGTGGCTGCAAAATGCGTTTGAGCGCGAGATAAGTGCAGTTTGGACATCCATGCCTCTCGCGACTAAACGCTTGGTGTTTGATGCCTAAACCGATGTTGCCCCACTGTCTTATGATGTACTCATGCCCACACAAGCGTTGGTAAGGTCGGATAAACGTTTCCATGAAAGTTGTGAAGACCCATCACCTTTTACTGTTTAACCGCTTAGAAACACACAAGCGCCTATTGTGAAAATGAATTGTGAACTACTCTCGAATGCAATAACCCCCCAACTCCAAAACGGTAGGGAAGCAAGTAGAGGTGCACCAGCACAAGATACATACAGAGGGATCATTGGGGAATAGCGTCTTATGAGGTTATTGTGTGCGTGGCTGCAAAATGCGTTTGAGCGCGAGATAAGTGCAGTTTGGACATCCATGCCTCTCGCGACTAAACGCTTGGTGTTTGATGCCTAAACCGATGTTGCCCCACTGTCTTATGATGTACTCATGCCCACACAAGCGTTGGTAAGGTCGGATAAACGTTTCCATGAAAGTTGTGAAGACCCATCACCTTTTACTGTTTAACCGCTTAGAAACACACAAGCGCCTATTGTGAAAATGAATTGTGAACTACTCTCGAATGCAATAACCCCCCAACTCCAAAACGGTAGGGAAGCAAGTAGAGGTGCACCAGCACAAGATACATACAGAGGGATCATTGGGGAATAGCGTCTTATGAGGTTATTGTGTGCGTGGCTGCAAAATGCGTTTGAGCGCGAGATAAGTGCAGTTTGGACATCCATGCCTCTCGCGACTAAACGCTTGGTGTTTGATGCCTAAACCGATGTTGCCCCACTGTCTTATGATGTACTCATGCCCACACAAGCGTTGGTAAGGTCGGATAAACGTTTCCATGAAAGTTGTGAAGACCCATCACCTTTTACTGTTTAACCGCTTAGAAACACACAAGCGCCTATTGTGAAAATGAATTGTGAACTACTCTCGAATGCAATAACCCCCCAACTCCAAAACGGTAGGGAAGCAAGTAGAGGTGCACCAGCACAAGATAC
>PIJE02001549.1:67743-95287 GCA_002895965.2 Coryphaenoides rupestris | reverse complement strand
GTACAGGAGTGGCTAGGGGAGTGAGCTTAGCATGATGGTACGTTGTCCGATAGGGTGGAGGCCGTGTAGATCCGATACCTTTTTTTTGCTTTTTTTGTTTGTATCTGAGAGTACTTAATAAAACCATTACAGTTCTAATGACTTTGAAAACATGTTTTATTTTCAATTTTCATCAGATGTTCCTCACTTTCTGACTGAACAAATTAAACAAATATAACGGCACTGCCACACATTTCAATGAAATGTAACCTAAACCATCCAACATACGTCAGTCGGATACTCGGTACCAAGGACGTGTTGTTGTTGAGGACATTGGTGGACATCACAGATATTGCGCCAAGGATGCGCAATGACGCTCCCGTGAGGCGCGGGGCTCAGAGTCAGCGTCAATTTGCGGTTCTGATGGGGGGGGTGCTCCGTTAATTCGTGGTTCTGTCATCTATATGTGGTCAGGGTTCACAATAGTTTCAAAATAGTTTCTCTCTCTCTCTCTCTCTCTCTCTCTCTCTCTCTCTCTCTATTCTGAGGTATTTAAATTAAATAAATGATGATGATAATGACATCTTTAGCTATTCTTTTCCTAAGATCCTAGATGTGTTGTACGTGATGAAATGGACTTCCTTTTTATATCCATTTATTTCTGGTAAAAAAAACAACAGAACCTAAAGGGGAACTAGACCTTTAGAGGAACAGGAGCAGGTGCCAAGCCAAGTCAAGCCAGTACTATGCAGTGTAAAAGCGGCAGAGAGTTTTTTTAACCATCATAACCTCATCAAACCCCCCAGGACCGCACCACGGGGGATCAGGCATTCTGCTCGGCCGCTCCCAGTCTGTGGAATGCTCTCCCCGACTACCTGAGGGCACCACAGACTGTGGATGCTTTTAAACGAGGCCTAAAAACCTACCTTTTTTCCAGAGCCTTCTGCTAGATTTTTTATTTTTTATGTTTTGTACTTAGTTTTTAGCACTTTCATGCTTTTTAATCTGTAGCACTTTGAGATGTTCTTAAATGTAAAGTGCAATACAAATAAAATGTATTATTATTATTATTAAGGCCCACAGGTTAAACCAGTTATCAACACACACACACACACTCAAGCGCTAGCAGCGCTAGCAGGTACCACCGGCGCTGACATTCTGCCATTTTACAAGACTCTGCTGTTGCTGGCGGTTGACCCACCCTGACCCTTGACCCTGTTTAGGTTTGTATGCAGAGGACCCAGGTGCAGACACAGCAGAACGGGAAACGTTTACAAAAACAACAGAAAAATAGAAATAATAGAAATAATAGTGTAGAGCAAGGCTGGCTGGAAACTCTATAAAATGGACAGATAAAATGACTGTGGATCGACGATGATGCCACAAAAAAACAAGGTATTTTGTGAGGTTTGCACTACAGCTAAAAACATCAAAGCCCGGCTTCCATCAACCACACATCAGCGTCACGGTGTGTCTGTACATGTGTATTGTTTTATTGTACTGTATCGCTATGCAACCTGGCACAAGAATTTCCTTCGGGATTAATAAAGTTCTATCTTATCTTATCTCTAAATGTAAATGTAACGACAACTGTGGTTTAATTCTATGTATAAAGATGCAAGTACAAATGTTTGTATTGTAGTTAAGCAGGCTGAGGTGTGCCCAAAGGGACTCCTCTCATCCATGTAGCCTATCTCAAGGTCAAAGTCCTTTAGTCGGTATAGAACCAGTCATAAAGATCATGGACCACGCTGTAGCCTCGGTCCCTGGACATGTGGTCGCAGGCCAAGCAGATGGGCTGCGTGAACTCATTGTGGAGGCTCAGAAGATGAGGCGAAGCCTTGTGAAACTTCCTCCACAAAAAGTAAGACGAGTACTTCTCGTGGTCCTGGTCGAGCTCCAGCAGGTAGTCTGCCAGGGCCTTGGGGTTGGGGAAGTCGTCCACGTGGATGAAGGAACCCGCCGGCATCAGCTGTTCGTAGTTCTCCCTGGGGGGACCCATCACCACGGGCACGGTCCCGGCCACGAAGGGTCCGTTCAACTTCTCCGTGATGTAGTCCCTGTGGATGGAGTTCTCAAAGGACAGGTAGAACTTGCAGCTCGCTATCAGCGGGTAGTAGCTTTCCATGGGTAACGCGGACTTGCTGAGCACCGTGCCGAAGCCGTGCACCTTGATGTGCTTGGATAACTCCCGGTAGAACGCGAGTCTGTGGCCGGAGCTCGAGGACCACGCGTTGCTTACAATCCAGCAGATCAGCTTGTCTTTTGGGGGAAAGGAAAAGTCGTTGAGGCCTGCTTCATCGTTCTGAGCCATTAAATTATTCCTCACTGTGATGTCCCGGTCCGTCCTATAAGTAAGCGTGAGATTGAACAGGTTCTCCAGGCCCGCTACCTTGTTGGTGTTTGTGGGGGACTCCATGTTGTACCAGATCCACTTCTGGAAGGGCGGTCGGTTCTTGTGGGGCAGGTTCTCCACAGAGATGATGCTCCTGTGGAAGAAGATCACCGCGTCCGACTGTGTGTACAGGGCTCGGTCGTACGTGAGCTGGCAGCCTGTGATGTTGAAGTACCTGCGGCAGTCTTCAAAGTCAAATGAGACGCCCATTGGAAGGAACCACACCAAAACGAGGGGCTTCTTGGGGTCCATGTAGTTTTGCGATGGGCACATTCTGAAGCTGCCCATAAGCAAGATCAGTATTGCCCAGAGTCCCATAGCCAGGATCATCCCAAAACACCACATTCTGCCTGTCATCGACTTCCCCCTGGACATTGTGGTGCATTTCTTCCATCCTCAGGTCAAACATAAGACACTAACTATGGGCATCCACAAAACAAAATCAACAGTCCAAAACCTTTAGTCCAGCAATCCCCACACGATATGATTCAAATATAGGCTCTCAGTTGAGGAACTTCCACATCCACCAAATTATAGTTTCCAAGCCCCAGGAATGTGGTTTTCTGTCCTGCCTGGGAAGAGTCCGGCTTTCTGTCCTGCCTGGGAAGAGTCCGGCTTTCTGTCCTGCCTGGGAAGAGTCCGGCTTTCTGTCCTGCCTGGGAAGAGTCCGGCTTTCTGTCCTGCCTGGGAAGAGTCCGGCTTTCTGTCCTGCCTGGGAAGAGTCCGGCTTTCTGTCCTGCCTGGGAAGAGTCCGGCTTTCTGTCCTGCCTGGGAAGAGTCTGGCTTTCTGTCCTGCCTGTGTCCACAGAGCAGCAGGAGACGCACTAACCTGAAGCCTCTGTGTTTGCGTAAGGTTGGGAAGGGTTGACAGTTATCACCCGCACAAGATACCGCGATACTTTATGAATCTAGTTATCTATTAACGTGTAATGTTCACAGACAGACGGCCTCTGCTCTATGGAGGAGGAATGCTTGAAACAATTAGCCTGACAAAGATGCTTTTTAATGGAGCATTAAAAAAGTACAAAGGGAGGGGAAGAGGGAAACTCGTTCTCAGTGCATTACCTGAGTGCGGAAATAGAATGCAGCAGTAGAAATAACGCATTCTAAAAATTCCAAAATTCCAAATATAAGAAGCAATTACATGGATGGTTCTGTCCTGTCAGTCAGTCCAGGTCGTCTCAGTCATCCCCAAACACAAGCAACAACCAACACACACTACAGACGCATCACGTTTAATAAACAGGACATAACTCACACAGCCATATTCATCCACCCATAATGCTTTGGCAGCGTAGTACCGCGGTCCACCCCCAGAGGGCGCCACAGCACAAGTTTAACACATTTTGAGAGATTGATCTAAGACTATTTAAGTCTTGGACGGCGTGTTTCTTTTCAAATTATAATTCCAGCCTACATATGGATATTCATATTTAGGCCATTTCTATAAACTATAGGCGGTAACATACTTAATTAAATTTTATTTGTATAGCCCTTAATCACAATACAGTCTCAAATGGCTTTACTTGTTTGCAAACTTAAATGACCTGAAAAGCCTATAGAGGGTTTTTACTTTGTATGGTTTAAATTTCTATAGTTGACTGCAATATTTTTTTATTGCAGTCAATAGTCATTTGAGGACAAGGACGTTTAAAGACCAACCATTTATCCAATGTCAACGTTTGAACGTTTACAGACGAATCTCAATCTTTCCTTTATTATGTCTTTCATTATCATTTCGTCTCTCGTGGGAGAGAACACTTGTTCACAAGAAAAAAAAAAGCCTGCATGGAAGGACTTGCCTTTCTTTGCTCTTTGTTGTGGACTTCAGCCTGCTCCACGCCCAGAAGACACATCTTGAGTCTGGCTGTGTTCGCAAACGGCGAGGAAGGTAGGACCTAGTTAGTGATATAAACCGTATGTATATATATCTGACAATAAGCGCGCCTTAAAAGCCTTTGGGTGTTTTTTTATTTTATTTGTAGTTTTCAGCATTAAGTCAGTGGTTTTGGGGAAGTTAAACGATGTCAAAGACAAAGTCATACTTTATTTTCACTAAACCTTTCTGCTTTCTGCTGGTCGTATGGACCACGATGACACTTTACTTTAAGACCACGACGGATCAGTGCTCAGCCAGACCCGGTGTCGGTTCTGATGTGGACCAGCAGCCTGACAGGGTGGAGCGGCAGCAGCCCCCGGTGGACAAGCCTTTGGTGTTAGTCTGGTTCGCACCCTTCAATACGTATTTTGACTTCAACGACTGCGGCAAGTATTTCAACATCAGCAGCTGCATCCTGACGTACAACAGGTCTCTGTACCAGGAGTCCAAAGCTGTGATTTTCTTCCACAAGGCCATTAACTGGCAACTGCAGAATTTGCCCACAAAGGAGCCGCGACCGCCCACCCAGAAGTGGATCTGGTACCATGTGGAGTCCCCGACCAACACCGCCCGGATCCCGGGGCTGGAGAACCTCTTCAACCTGACGCTGAGCTACCGACGCGACGCCGACATCACCGTCAGAACCGAGCTGGCCGTCAGGAAGCAGGAGAACCAGAAGAATACCGTTTCGGAATCGGAAACGGCGCCAGATGTTGGGGATGATTTCGGTGAATTCGTTCTCCCCAAAAAGGAGCGCCTGGTGTGCTGGATCGTCAGCAACACGGCTCGGGCGACCGGGACCGGGACACGGGAGCGCTACTACGAGCAGCTGGCCAAACATGTCAAGGTGGACGTATTCGGCGCGGCCTTTCACGGACGATGGCTGGCCTATGAGGAGTATTTCCCCACCATAGCGAGCTGCAAGTTCTACCTGTCCTTTGAGAACTCCATCCACAGGGACTACATCACGGAGAAGTTGAACGGACCCTTCGTGGCCGGGACCGTGCCCGTGGTGATGGGTCCCCCCAGGGAGAACTACGAACAGCTGATGCCGGCGGGTTCCTTCATCCACGTGGACGACTTCCCCAACCCCAAGGCCCTGGCAGACTACCTGCTGGAGCTCGACCAGGACCACGAGAAGTACTCGTCTTACTTTTTGTGGAGGAAGTCCTACAAGGCTTCGCCTCATCTTCTGAGCCTCCACAATGAGTTCACGCAGCCCATCTGCTTGGCCTGCGACCACATGTCCAGGGACCGAGGCTACAGCGTGGTCCATGATCTTTATGACTGGTACTTCTCCTAGGAAGAGACACACAAACCTACCTTCCACTGTCTATGGCAATAACCTGTATGTTCTTTTTTTTATGTGGGTTGAGTTTTGTTGGCCTTGTAGAGTTAAGCCGATACAGAAAATGCAATCTTCTTTGGAGATATAGAGTGATCTGTCTGTCTGTGTCTGTCTCTCTCTCTGCTATTAGGTATTTAATAATTTTCTTTTTTTAATTATTCACTCAGATCAGATGTCGTTCTATATGTGTATCTATCTATATGTGGTCAGGGTTCACAATAGTTTCAAAATAGTGTTTTTCTCTCTCTCTCTCTCTCCTCTCTCTCTCTCTCTCTCTCTATTCTGATTTATTTAAATAAAATAAATGATGATGATAATGACATCTTTAGCTATTCTTTTCCTAAGATCCTAAATGTGTTGTACGTGATGAAATGGACTTCCTTTAATATCCATTATTTCTGGTAAAAAAAACAACAGAACCTAAAGGGGAAACTAGACCTTTGGGAGCAGGGGTGCCCCAATTGTTTTGGCTCACGGGCCACTTTTGGTTTTCAAAGTCGTCAGACGGGCCGGGTTATTAGTGGACGAGGATCACAGCGTGCAGCACCCCCCCCCCCCCCCCCCCCCCCCCCCCCCCCGAGACGCGCAACGGACGCGAAGTAATTTTTTCCTGGCGGGGGGGGGGGGGGTGCTACCACGCTGTGATCCTGTCTGTGACGGCCGGCTCGCGCGTCTGCACCAATAAATGTTTGGAAAGCGAGCGCGTTCCGGGCGATGGGGGAAAAAATCTTACAGTGCGATAGGCGCGGGCCAATAAATACTTTAGCGGGCAGGATCGGCCGCGGCCCCCAAATTGGGCAGCCCTGCTTTAGATGAACAGGAGCAGGTGCCAAGCCAAGTCAAGCCAGTACTATGCAGTGTAAAAGCGGCAGAGAGTTTTCTCTTTAACTCCCGTGACCAACTTCGACATAAAAATGAAAAAAATGTAAAAAACGAATACACACAAATTGACAAGTCATACGAATTGAGGAGCTGATGATATCATGGGAAAAGTACCATGTCAAGACAACACAGCGCACCATGAGGGGAGCGACATTTTGCGGGCCATGGACAACGTTTAACCATCATAACCTCATCAACCCCCCCAGGACCGCACCACGGGGGGATCAGGCATTCTGCGCGCCGCTCCCAGTCGTTGAATGCTCTCCCCCGACTACCTGAGGGCACCACAGACTGTGGATTGCTTTTAAACGAGGCCTAAAAACCTACCTTTTTTCCAGAGCCTTCTGCTAGATTTTTTATTTTTCATGTTTTGTACTTAGTTTTTAGCACTTTCATGCTTTTTAATCTGTAGCACTTTGAGATGTTCTTAAATGTAAAGTGCAATACAAATAAAATGTATTATTATTATTATTAAGGCCCACAGGTTAAACCAGTTATCAACACACGCACACACTCAAGCGCTAGCAGCGCTAACAGGTACCACCGGCGCTGATATTCTGCCATTTTACAAGACTCTGCTGTTGCTGGCGGTTGACCCACCCTGACCCTTGACCCTGTTTAGGTTTGTATGCAGAGGACCCAGGTGCAGACACAGCAGAACGGGAAACGTTTACAAAAACAACAGAAAATTTGAAATAATAGAAATAATAGTGTAGAGCAAGGCTGGCTGGAAACTCTACAAAATGGACAGATAAAATGACTGTGGATCGACGATGATGCCACAAAAAAACAAGGTATTTTGTGAGGTTTGCACTACAGCTAAAAACATCAAAGCCCGGCTTCCATCAACCACACATGAGCTGAAAGTTACGTCATGATTGACTTTCAGCGTCACGGTGTGTCTGCTACGTGTGTGTGTGTGTGCGTGCGTGTGTGTGTCGTGGTGCTTTCCTATGGCGCTGAAATGCATGTGTTTGACTAATTTAATTACTAAAACGATCTGATCACATCACCGCTGCTGTGCTTGTTATTTAGTCAAAATGTCATTATATTGCCATTGAAAAAAATATATGCAGAAATAGGGATAGCAGGATGTAACCTATGGTGTTACTATCTTAATAGCCCCCTGACAATGTTTAACTTCAGGCTCCTTTAAACATATTTAACGGGATGAAAAGCACTGGATTGGTTATGATCTATTCCACAGAGCAGGTCAAAGTCAAAGTAAGAGAAGAGAAGAGTAGAGAAGATAGAACTTTATTAATCCCGAAGGAAATTTGGCATAATTGAAGTGTAATACTGTGATAATAATAATGGTTAGGGGACGTATTGCACATGAAATCAGTGTTTTATTGTCACATGTGCATCATAACGCAGGGCCATTCTGAACAGTGAAATACTTGTCACACATAGGCAAAAAATACAAAATAGCAAGAATATTATATATATATACAGTATATATATGTATATATATATATATATATATATAGGCTCAGTGCATCTTCATGTTGTGTTTCTAATGGCCTTGTAGTTTTTCATTTTGAATTATATTCCACACAAACAAAAGCCAGATAGACATTGTTTCTTAGTGAATGCAGAGTATTCAGATAACAGATCCTGATCTGAAACCTGAGGCCGCAGGTCGAGACGAGAGGGCGTGGCTCCAGCAGCGCCCTCTGCTGGCAGGACAGACGGAGCTTCATTCAGCCTGTGTACAAGTACAATGCATTATGTTAACTCACATGTAGCTTCCAGGACCTTCCCCTTCCAGGACCTTCCCCTTCCAGGACCTTCCCCTTCCAGGACATTCCAGGACCTTCCCCTGCTCAGTGGCCGTCCCTGCCGTACTTAGAGGACTGTTGACTGTTGAGGAACATAAATGGTTCTCTGCATCTCTATCTATTTTATCATTGATTCATCAACATTAACGCATTATCTAGGACAACACCAGAACCTCGACGGAGTGGGTACTAAAAAAGCACCAGGGACCAGGGACCAGGGACCAGGGGACCAGAGACCAGGGAACCAGAGAACCAGGGACCAGGGGACCAGAGAACCAGGGGACCAGAGCCAGGGACCTGTTTTAGCCCCCCCGCCCCCCTCTTCCTGCTCAAACAGGTAGCCCCGCCCACCGCCGCCCCACGCCGCGCCCCCCGCCGCGCCCACACCACAAGACGGTGTGTTGGTTCATTGGACGGCGGGTTGATCGAGACACTGGCCGATGGCGCCGGAGGGTGAGTGATCCGTTTCGCTGTTTAAATAACCGAAATACACTAACCTCGCTTCATGAATGGTGTGTCGTGTCGAGTATAATATATAAATATATATAAAATACATATGTAAATATATCGAGAGGAAAGTTAAGAGGGAAAGTGAAACGCGTTTTATTCACTTTAACAACGTGATCACCCTCCCTGAGAACGACGGTACCAATTATACTTCTATTATATGATACTTAAGATATATACTAACATTTAATGAATAGAATGACACACACACACACTATACAGACACACACACACACACACACACTATAGACACACACTATACACACACACTATAGACACGCACACACTATACACACACACTATAGACACACACACACACGGAGTAATACATACTTTTAAAGCCACGTGTGGAACAGTAACGACCTTCGTACTTTAGAGTTTTATAAGACAGGAAGTGGAACACGGCTGAGCAACGCAGCCGGCGGCCACTAGAGGGCAGAGTGGAGTAGAACACACGTGACCTGTCCCAAGGTGTCAGGCACACATTTTAAATGATGAAATTGTAACCAAGGTAACCAATTGGCTTTCCATTAGGCCCACCGTCTCACTGTTCTGCCATTTTTTTTATTGGCCGACGGCGTGTTCAATTTCAACATGAGACGTAATATAAAATATGAGTAAATCAAGTCACAGTGAGGCCAAGAATGTTTATTGTCCATTTGTATTGCTGGCCCGGTTGTTGTTCATTTGTATTGTATTTTGTACTTGGAGGTTCTGTGTGCAAGAGTGCAACCAATTCCTTCAGGGACTGTATAGGCCCACCTGGAGAACTGTAGATGCACACATCGCTTTAAATCTCCAGTATATGAACATGTTGTGATTGGGCTTTAGAGTACAGTTACCAGCCTACTACTTCGTTTCCACAGGAAATTACAGAAAAAGTTGGACCGATAAGACTTTTTTTTTTTTTTTGCGTAAACTGCAAACTTCATGTTGACTGCGATTTTTCCCACAACGTAGCCTCTCGGGCCAGAAGACCTAGTTTGCTCAGTAGAATTTAATCCTCATCTTCAGAGTTAGGCATTTTATTATTTTGAATTTTATTTTAATTCATGGGGGCCATATTCATAGCACCATCTTGTTAATGCTAATTTCCTTTTGTTTTGTTTTTTGCAGTGGCCGACCGGTCCTCCACAGCAGCGAATGTGTATTTACGGATCTTCTGTGGCATCCTATTTGTCCTGGGAACTTGTTTGACTTTGTATTTTGTGCTCCTAAAGTCCAATATCAATCCAAACTGTCTCCCGCTCCCCAGTAGCGCACATCGCCAGCATGATCCGAGTGACTACAACAAGGTCTCAAGGAAGCCCCTGGTTCTGCTCTGGTTCTGGCCGGAAGACCTCCAGTTTGACTTGGACGACTGCAGGAAACACTTCAACATCAGCGGCTGCCGCCTCACGGATGACCGCTCGCTGTTCCTCAAAGCAAAGGAAGTGATCGTTTTTCACGACGCCATCAAAGACGATCTGTCAAACCTGCCCAAACTACCGCGACCGGGCTTCCAGCGGTGGATGTGGCTGAACATGGAACCGCCAGAGAACACGCGCAAAATACAAGCCGCGGACAACCTTTTTAACGTCAGTCTGACCTTCCGCAAGGACGCCGACGTGAAGGTGCGCTGGGAGTTGACTTACTCGAAGACCCCGCGAGAGTTGCCCGTCCCGCCGAAGAAAGACCACCTGGTGTGTTACATGAGGGACGACAAGGTGGCTGACAACAGCTCTGCGCACAGCTACTACAAAGAACTCGCCAAACACATCGATATCAACGTCTTTACATCTTTGGTCCAAAATGAGTATTTTGACGCCGTCGGCAGCTGCAAATTCCACCTTGCCTTTGAGAAATTAATTTACAGGGACTACATTACAGAGAAACTGAACGGACCGCTCGCAGTCGGTACCGTACCGGTCGTGCTCGGACCTCCAAGGAAAAACTATGAGGACTTTGTGCCGAGCGACTCCTTCGTCCACGTCAATGATTTTCCCGACGCCAAATCCCTGGCGGACTTCCTGAAGAGGCTTGACGCGGATGACGACGCGTACAAGCGCTACTTTCAGTGGCGCAAACATTTTTCCGCAGAGCGCCAACCTCTCGCAGAGAATCACAAGTACCTGAAGGCCATCTGCACTGGCTGTCTCTATTCCGGGAGGAACAGAAACTACAGAGTCATCCGTAATCTGCACAAGTGGTTCTTTGGTTAATCTTGTTTGTCTGGTCTCGTGAGACGATCCTGATCTCTCGTGAGTTCACACAAGTTCGAGAACACCATTTTGTTCTTTATCTTTCGATTCATTCGGTCTGTCTGTTCTTGTGTCTCACCAAGTCTCACTCTAGGAAAAGTCTAACTCTGAAATCTCATGAGAGTTGAGTTGAGTTGAGAGAACGGTGCAAACGTGAGCGAGTTGGAGAGAAGAGTGCCAACAACAGTTTATTGTGTTGGACGACAGAAAGCATAGCTCAGTGTTATCTAAGACCTGAGATTTAACTGACATTTAACTGGTCAAGACTTGGTTAAACAAACAGACCGGATGGAGCGAAATGTAAATAATCCTTAACAACCTGAACCGGTCAGTGGCAAAAACAAGCATGTACACATAGATGGGGGGCTGTAATGCAGATGTTTCGCATCTGTGTTCTCGCTCAATACTGGGCCAGCTTTGTTGTCTGCATTATAGACCCAAAATGATGGGTAATGGGTAATAATTGTTTGATGGGTGTATCAATGATTGCTTTGAGCCGTGGTAGGCTTTATTTAATGTTTAGTATTTTTACTTGTGTGGTCCTATTTTGGCGACAGTAAATAATTAAAAACTTTGGATTTTTTACTGAATTTGTCATGTTTGTAAATTAGCCGTAAAATTGTGCAAAAGACGGTGCGAAAATCTTACAAAGCACAGGCTGTAATTATGTCGGCCGATTTGTGGCTCATGAAAGATCTGTGGATCACAGTGCACCCAAGGTGAACCGGCCTTCACCAAATATGGGTATGGGGTAGGAGATTGTTTGGTACACAAATCAGGTCCCAGTAACTGGAGACAGTGCTACGGGCATTTTATGAAATCAACCACTCAAATCATCTTTGCATCCATCGCCGAAACGAATATGGGAAACCCATTGACAACGTCTCACTGCAGCCATCTGGCTTAAAAAATAATAATCAAGGAGTCCATCTCCATTTTAACAGGCCTAGGGCTGAAATATTTTAATCATACAGTGAACCAGTAGACATACTTGTCGTATACAGGTTAGCATCATGCTGATAGGGGCTGTACAGTGGTTCTCCAACATTTATTTTATTAGTATTATTTTCTTTCAAGTTAAAGGGATTATTGCAAACTTGTTACCATGTTAATATTCAGATGTACTCAATTGTATTAAGGGGGCATTCCGTTGTTTTAGAACCAATATTAAACAACATTTTCACGTTGAGTACCCCTGCACTGCGGTCCCTAAAGTACCGCCATGGGTACGAGAACCGGCATTTGGTCACCCTGGTCCAGCAGAGCGGTACGTAGTGAACACCGCTACACAAGTCTCGTCCTCAACCTCTCGCGATGCTGCCCGGAGGAGGAGGAGGAAGAGGAGGGCGGGCTGAGCGGCTTCAGGGAGGACGGGATGGGGAGCTCCTCCAGGCTGTCGGGGAAGCCGGCGGGGCTCAGCTGCCTGAGGACGGTCCGCATGGCGGCCAGCACCAGCGCCGCGGGGGTCCTGCCCACCAGGTACTGGAAGGTGACGTCACCCAGCGCCTCGGACCAGAAGCCGGGCTCCCGGTCCAGCGCGTCTCTCATCTGGAAGTCGTGGCCCTCGGCGGCGGAGGACATGAACATCAACAAGTTGTCCAGACACCGCCTCCTCTCCGCGCCGCCGCCGCCGCCGGGCTCCCGGAACCGCGCCAGCAGCAGGTCCAGCGGGGTGCGGCCGCGGTGGTCCTGGACGCGGGGCGACGCGCCGTGACCCAGCAGCAAGGCCACCGCCTCGGGCCGCGCCAGCTCACACGCCAGATGCAGCGGCGTCTTCCCGCCCCCTTCCGCCGCGTCGTGAGGACAGCAGCCGCCCCCGCCGCCGCGGTGGTGGTGGTGGTGGTCCTGGACGCGGTGGTGGTGGTCCTGGACGCTGCAGCGACGCGCCTCCCGCAGGATGAGCCCCAGGATGTAGCGGCGGTCGTAGCGCACCGTCATGGCCAGATGCGGGGAGGAGGAGGAGGAGGCGCAGGAGCGGCAGGAGGAGCAGCAGAAGAAGCGCTCCCCGGGCCGGGACAGCGCCTCCTCGGCGTGGTGGCTCAGCAGGTACCGCGCGTACGGCTGGTGGTCGTGGACGATGGCGTAGAGCAGCGCCTCGGACGGGTTGTAGCTCCTCTGGGTGGAGGAGGAGGAGGAGGAGGTGCTGGTGATGATGATGCTGCTGGTGGTGTCGTCCCCCTCCCGCCGCCGCCGCCCTGGTAGAAGGTCTCCATGGTGCGCATGTCCTCCAGCAGCCACACGGGCTTGAGGTCCCGCACGGCGCGGTAGAAGAGCAGCGGGAAGCAGGAGGTCTCCGGCGCCGCCATCAGTCAGCAATTAGGAGAACATGTTGCCCGGAGAGCGGGGTGCTGGCGGTGACGCTGCATGCATTTTTGACACGAGCAAGGAAGTGTGTGTTGGTGTGTTGTTGATGCGTTCATAAACTAACTCACCACACAGACACACACACACACACGTGGTAAACAGGCCGTTCCTCTGCAGTATCACGACACTGCGCATGCGCCACCGGGTACTACAGCGTCATTGGCCACCGTCACCGGTAGGGGGCGCTGGACGATCAGATAAGATGAGATAAGATAAGAACTTTATTAATCCAGAAGGAAATTCTTGTGGCACAGCAATACAGTACAATAAAACAATATGGAAAACAACAGAATAATAAAAATAAACTAACAGATTTACAAAGTCCTAGTGGAATAAAAATAATATTATATAGGCAAGATAAGGTGTTCAGTCTGCTAAAACAATTTGGCATAATTGAAGTGTAATACAACTGTGATGATAATAATAATACTAATGGTAAGAGGACGTATTAAGAATATTGCACATAATGTTGAACGGTAATGTAGGAGAGGTGTTGCACACGACATTAAGAATATCACACATGATGATGAGAGGTAGTATATTCATAATATTAATATAATAATATAGCACATGATATTGACAGTATTGCACATGATAGTAATATTAATATTGCACGTAATACTGAGAAAATTTTGAAAAGTGCACATGTTGAAAGGTAATATTGCACATGATAATGCTGTGTGTTCATTGTCTTATCTTTCAACTGTCCCTCCCACAGAGGCGGGGAGGAGTCGTAGAGTTTGATGGCCACAGGCATAGAATGCACTTGATTCTGACATATAGCACCTTTAAATTCAACATTAAAGATCAGCCACCCTCTCTTCCGTCCCCACAGCCGTCTCACCCGATACAGAACCCGGGGGGGAGAACTGAAGCCCAGACTCGGCATGGGGTTGGGTCTCCTTCTAGTCTGTATCCTGCTAGCTCCAGCAAAACGGGTCACAGTCAAAAAGGAGAACTATTAACTCAGTTAGTGAGGAGGAAGCTTCTGGGTTTCTGGTTTTTGTCGCAGGCCGTTGCAAAAGCCCCGTGCCCTTGCTATGAGGAAGACGGCAAATTTGCTGGACCTGTTGTTTCTAGGCGGGTTGCAGGACTTACTGATCATGATCAAGGAGAAATAATCAATAATCCCAAATGAATGTCTGTTTGGAAGCCCCGGAGCCCCCTCTCTCCATCTCGTGAACTCCTAGACTGTTACCATCTCAGTACATTTGCAATACGTAGTTAATTGACAATTTTGAGTCATGTGTTTTGATGTCAGGTGATTAACAAAGCAGAACCTTCTACACGCTAACGTTTGTGACTCCTTGTTCTCAGCCGTCCTAAGGAGAATACTGCTGATATTTTCGCGATTCTGAAACCCAATTTTATAAATTTGTGCTTAGACTTTATGTAAATGGTTTACATTTACATTGAGGGCATTTGGCAGACAATTTCATGCAAAGTGACTTCCAAAGAGTATATTTGTTGAAGGAGAGACAGCAATATATCACTGTGGTACATAAAGATAAGAATACTTTTAGCATTGTAATTTGGCTGGGTTGGTGACGAACATGTTTCTCTTGGGTGTGACTGAACTCTGAACGTACATGTACACAGCTTACACAGTTTAAACAGCTTTTAAATATGACACTGCAGGGGGCGGGGCCACTGAAATGGCTTTTCTGGTCTCCTCCGATCAGAGGACAGGAGGTCAAAGTTGAAATGGCTTCATTGCAGAGTTTGGAGCTTTGCAGGCAAAGCAGGTGTTGGCTGTTGACAACACGGCAGTGCTCTCGAGTGTGTGTGTGTGTGCGTGCGTGCGTGCGTGCGTGCGTGTGTGTGTGTGTGTGTGTGTGTTTGGTGAAGGCCGGTCTATCCTGTGGGTGTGACTCGGTTCTGACAAACAGTCAGAGTCTGACGGCCAGCACTACGAAGCGAGCGAGGAGGTGGTTGTCAACCCAGGTTCTCCCCATCCAGCCATGGGCATGTCGCGGTGTTTGCAACGTGTGACCAATCGCAAACACAGACGTAACAAAGGTGCCTACTTGACCCAAGATGGAGCAGCAAACTAAAAGATTAAACATATGGAGAATATACAAATATAATCCAGGGCAAAGGCAACACAGTCGCTGCTGCCAAAGTTGGGCAGTTGAATGAAGTTAAAAGGCAATACTCCATCATGAAGGCATCAGTAGGATAGCTCTGATTATAATTACAATTCCGTGTTTGACTATTTGATATTTGATTAAATGTGTTGCTTAGACGTACTCTCATGGCGTGTATGACAATTTCTCACATATTCTTTTAAGATGGCCACTTAAACTATTTTAAAATGCCCTCTCACTATTGGCACCCCGAGGTGAAACCGAAAATCCAAGAGAATTCAGCTCGTACAGAACGCTGCTGCTAGACTTCTAACGAGAACTAGGAAGTTTGACCACATTACTCCTATTCTCACTTCCCTCCACTGGCTCCCAATAAATGCCGGATCAGATTTTAAGTGCTACTTCTTACCTACAAGACCCTGCATGGGTCCGCACCATCGTACCCGAAGGACCTTATTGTTCCCGAGTTGGAGCCAAGAACGAACCAGTTTTTCTGGCCGGGAGCCAGTTCTTTGTCTGTGGAAACAGGAAGAACTGGTTCGTTTTAGGCTCTGGCTCCGAACCGGCCCTGAAAACGCCTTGGTGGAAAAGCCCCCATTGTCCTTCTCGGCCGCTCCGGTCCTCAGGGGCTGGCCTTCTATCAATTCCAAAAGTAAATAAAAAATCAGCAGGAAACAGGGCGTTCTCTTATCGAGCGCCCTGTCTGTGGAACAGTCTGCCACCTGTAATCAGGGAGGCTGACTCTGCTGATATATTTAAGGCGAGACTAAAAACCCACCTATTTACCCTCGCCTTTGGCCGCTAGGAGTGCCCCTCAGCTCTAATTAGAGCTAAATCAACACCGTTAGCACTAGCCTACCCTAGCTGCCGATGGGTACTAGGTCTGAGGATACTTGTATGTTCCCTGCTTACTGTGCTCCATCTAACCTTCATGTTGTCTCCATTATCTAGAGTGCTGCTGTGATCATGACTGGATACCTGCTGGCCACCTCACCTGCCGGCTACCAGCTTGCTCTCCAGCCAGCACCCCATCACATTATTACTATTTCATTTACTATTTGTACTTTGTCATTTGCATTTTGTCATGCTTTGTTACCCCTGTTTTTAAATGCCCGTATGACACCCATTGCACTCTGAACCATCCCTGGAAGGAGGGATCCCCCACTCTGAGGTTCCTCCTCGAGATTTCTTCCTTGTTAATTAAGGGAGTCGTTTCTTGCCCTTAGGGGGCGGGGCTAGGGGGGTGTCATCAATTGGCCCATAACAATCTGGCCTGTAAAGCCCTTTGAGACTGTCTTGTGATTCAGGGCTATACAAATAAAATTGAATTGAATTGAATTGAGAATTGATTTTCGGTTATCGAGATTGGAGCAGGTGAGGTGTTTGTTAGTTACCATGGCGATGTCAATGAAAACCCAGCATCAAAACCTGAAGTGACCTCGATAAAGCCGATTCCTGGATCGCAGCAACAGCAACGCCGCCAACGGCCTTCCTACAACAGATGAATGATGAATTTTCTGCATAATGTTAAAAATTATAGAAATGGTATTAATAAACCCAGAACAAAATGTTGGGTAACGTGCTCAGAATTGCACATCTGCTCTCATCCCAGGTATTTATGCAGGCAACTTATTATGAACCAATTATGAAACTCGTTCTATTAGCCTCATTACTATGAATACTTGAAACCTGCTCTATTCTTATCTTTATGTACCACAGTGATATATTGTATTGCTGTCTGTCTTTCAACAAATGTATTCATTGTAAGTCACTGTGGATAAAAGCGTCTGCGAAATGCCCTAAATGTAAAACAACTAACAGGGAATACACAACAATGACTTCTTTTGTTGTGATGCCAGGGAACCGCAACAGGAAAGGCGTTTTAGATGACCTGATGAACAAGTCCGTTCCTTGGGGATTCCTCAGGGACTTCTAGGAAGGCCTCTCAGTTACTCCCAAGACATTATGCTTTGAACGGCGTGCTTCTCAACACGGTCACATGACGTCACATGAACATGAGATGAACATTAGAACATGATCACACGTATGACATAAAAAGATGGTGTGGACTGTATACTAGATGCTATTCCATGTCATATGCCGTATTTCTGCATCTGCCCATACTTACCAGTACATTTACAATACTTAATATTCAATACTTCTGGATTCATAGGCTATATTCCCCATTCCTACATTTTCTAGAACAGCTGATGTGATTTTTTTTAATCTTTATTATTTATATTGTGACATTCTCTCTCTCTCTATATATATCAGAAAAACAAATCTATATATACTGTATATATCAGTGGTGGGCTGTCAGGGCCAGCAAAGCCTTCTCTGCTGGCCTAAACACTATCAGAATCACTGACTTATGTTTTAATATATTTTTTGCCATGAATATGTATTAAATTATTTCCAATAGTCTATTCTCTTCATTTCATAGCCTTTCTCTTGGTTGCGCTGCTTCCACTGGTGTATGTTTATGTTAGAGCTTTTATCCAATCACATTTCAGCCATCATGTGTTGCTAGGGTCAAAGAAATCTGCCTTGACGCCTTCAGAATCGATAGTGCTGGCGTCTGTAGCTTAAAGTAAGTGGCAATGACGCTGTTGCTTTAACCAATCAGATTTCGAGTTGGCAACACCGAGGCCATCTAGCAGGCGTCCAGTAACGTCGGCATTTTCACGTCCTTTGATTGGATGGTCAGAGAGGTACTGGTCAGAGCCAGCAAAGCATCTATAGCAGGCCTGGCCAACCCGCGTTCCCGAGCCGCATGCGTCTCTTTGCCTGGTTTCTTGCGGCTCTTACGTTCATATATTAATTTTTTGTGTTTTTTTATGGCTGCCAAAGTTAACGCGTTATCACAGATGTTGCGCCAAGGATGCGCAATAACGCTACCGTGAGGCGCGCGACGGGCTCCCAGTCAGCGTCTCGCGGTTCTGATGGGGGGGGGGCGGGTCCGTTAATTCGCGGTTCTGATGGGGGGGGTCCGTTAATTCACGGTTCTGATGGGGGGGTCCGTTAATTTGCGGTTCTGATGGAGGGGGGGGGGGGGGGGGGGGGGGGGGTGAGAGGAAGAGAGGGGAGATGTTCATGTGTGTATGTTGTGGCTCTTTGCAGTAACACAGTAAAAAAATTGGCTCTTCGTCTCTGACTGGTTGGCCACCCCTGATCTATAGCCACCGGCACAAACTAAAATATTTAGCGAGTAGATTTAATATCTGTTTTAACAACCTTACTCCAGTAGATTTAATATCTGTTTTAACAACCTTACTCCAGAACACGACTGGCCAGACTCGACTTTCAGCATTAGCCTCCATGGCCATAGAAAGGGACTTATTGTTGGAACTGAAACGCACAGATAAACTGTACAACAGAATAATCGAACTCTTCTTGAGGAATGAAAGGAGGATGGACTTTGTGTACAAATAATCAGTAGTTTTGGTGAGTAATGCATTTTATTTAAACGTTTTAATATTTTTGTTATTTAATTAGGTTAATATTGATGCTTCTGCTAGAGATGATGTATGTATGGCAGCTGTGGCTACAGTGAAAAGAGACTTGTTGAATTGTCCTAATTGGGTTTCTTGCTTTTAGTAATGGCATTCTCTCTTGCTACATGAGATACCTGTTTGTGATGCAACGCCCTGTCATACTGCATTTCTGTGTAATAGTGATGGATTCTATAGCCGTGGAGTCATAATGATGGCATTAAGAGGTGGATTAGTTCATGTAGGACACCAGTGAAGGCCTTGGTGTGAAATGCACGGCCCGCCACTGGTATATATATACATACATATATATACAGTATATATAGATTTGTTTTTTCTGTTCTTATTTTTTGCCTACTTTTTACGTACTGTCGCCTGCCATGTCTCAAGAGTATTACTGTTCAGAATGGCAGAATTTTATTGTCACATTCAATGTCATTGAATGTGACAATAAAACACTTTGATTTGACTTTGACCTGCATGAAGCTTAATGAGTTATACTGTCTAATATCGTGAGTATATTGTCCTTCAAATGATAAACTATTCACCCTCCAACCTTTGAACTTACAATGACACTAGACTTACAGTGGCTACACCTTCAATTATACTAGGAACTATACTTTATCATCACATGTTGCTGCTATCTATCTACTAGTCACCATTTACCATTGTAGTATAAGAATATTACTCTACCGCATGCCGACTCAAATATGATAACAAAGGCAAGAAGGACAAGAATGATGCCTGGCAGGGGCAGCTGGCTTGACTGGTTCCATAGGCCACACCCCGTTGCTTTTGTGACAGTTAAACAACCTGGAGGTGTGGATCAGTTACACACACACACACACACACACACGCACTTCCGTCTCAGGGAGGTGTTCACCAGGACGAGTCAGAGGGCGGCTGACCTACGAGAGGTGATGGCGGCGCAGGGTGAGTGATCAGACTTAACTGCACTTTATTCATTTAAAAAAACAACAAAAAAGATTGTGTCACTTGTGTTCAGTTACTTACTACTAACATAGTAGATTATGATTCATATTCACATAACAAACACATTTAAGATTTACATAACATACATACTGTACATTTAAAAAAGTGTGTTGATGCCAGTGTTCATTTTGCAGTTAAAAAATGATTAGCTCGTGCAATGTTGACTCTATGGAACATCTCACTGAACGGAAACCCTCTGCTTTCAAAGCTTTCAAAAGTTTCTAAAAGCATTTTATGGCTCACAGCATACCATGGTCCAGTGGTAGCAGATATAACAGGGGCAGTGAACTCAAGATCTTTTAACGTTTTTAGTTTTAAACGCGCAGCAAGCATGACTGGCTGGACTGGATTCACATTGCATGTCTGGGGGCCTAGCCTGCGTCCAGGGGCCCCCCCGCCACCGACGCTATGATCCACGTTGTCACTGTGAGCTCTGTCTGGTGCAGCAGGTGATGTTGATGGTCCTGTCCGAGAGAGAGAGCCATCACAAAGTTGTGATAGTCAGTTATGATAGCCATGTACATTTGTACTTACCGTATATATATATTTCTTTACTTATTTACAACCCCTGCTCATTACCTGTTGATACTGTATACTTACCAGAATATATATATATACCTATCTGCACATATCCCATACCTACTCCAGTACAGCGAAAAGAAGTTGGCATCTAACCAGAGTGCAAATGAGGCAGTAAAGTGCATAGTAATATACAGTGTACAGTGTACAGTGGTTAAATAGGATATACAACAGTCTACTAGGTATAATATCTGGTGTATATACAGTATATTTATGTAGGCCTACTTGTGCTGTGCAATCACAATACATTTGAATCTAATCTAAAGTTGCCATGGATCGAAATGCCCCACAGCCCCCTTCCTGTAGAACTCTCAGGCCAACACTTAAAATCTAAAATTAAAATCTTAAGATTAACTTAAATTAATCTCTACTTATGGTTAGTGCTGTTGACTAGTTCTGGACTCTACATAACCCCCCCCAGCACTAACCTGTGTGTTTATATCTTAACACTTATTAATGACACTTAGCATTGTTGTTCGTTCTCAGATGTTGTGTTTAGAATCACACGCCTGCCAGCTACTTATGCAGACAACTCAGCAATTATGAAACTCGTTCTATTCGTCTCGTAACTATGAATGCTCTAAACCTGCTCTGTTCTTATCTTTATGTACCACAGTGATATATTGCTGTCTCTCCTTCAACAAATGTACTCTTTGTAAGTCGCTTTGGATAAAAGCGTCTGATAAATGCCCTAAATGTAAATGTAATGTAAATGACGAGACATAACGCCTGTCAAGTTGAATGAAGGCTTATTCATGGGATGGCATACACTTCTAGCTAGCTAGCTAGCTGTAGCAAAGTTCTCCATTGCCACAATGATTGATCGGGTTCTTTACTGGGAAGTCGTACAGACCATTAAACAGTCTTTTAATGTACAACCAGTACATTCCCAGTCCCCTCCTGTCGAAGGGTCATATTTGTGAATAAAATGTTGACATACTGTATATCCGTAATGGCTTCATAAATACTTAATACCAGTGTTGCTTTTTTGCTCTGTCTGTTCAAGCCTATTGTTAATTTTATTCATTCATGGGCATCATGCCCACAACGATGATACAATATTCACAACAACATCTTGTTAATGTCAATTTTCTTCTCTTTTTTCAGTGACCAACCTGTCCCCCCCAGCGTTGAGTGGGACTTTGCGTGTCGTCTGTGGCCTGTTATTTGCCCTGGGAACATTTTTTACTTTGTACTTCGTCTTCATCAAGTCCACTTCGTATCCAAAGTGTCTCCCACTCCACAGTAATGCACATCTTCAGCATGAGAGCAACAAGGTCTCAAGGAAGCCCCTGGTTCTGCTCTGGTTCTGGCCGGAAGACCTCCAGTTTGACTTGGACGACTGCAGGAAACACTTCAACATCGACGGCTGCCGCCTCACGGATGACCGCTCGCTGTTCCTCAAAGCAAAGGAAGTGATCGTTTTTCACGACGCCATCAAAGACGATCTGTCAAACCTGCCCAAACTACCGCGACCGGGCGTCCAGCGGTGGATGTGGCTGAACATGGAACCGCCAGAGAACACGCGCAAAATACAAGCCGCGGACAACCTTTTTAACGTCAGTCTGACCTTCCGCAAGGACGCCGACATGAAGGTGCGCTGGGAGCTGACTTACACGAAGACCCCGCAAGAGTTGCCCGTCCTGCCCAAGAAAGACCACCTGGTGTGTTACATGAGGGACGACAAGGTGGCTGACAACAGCTCTGCGCACAGCTACTACAAAGAACTCGCCAAACACATCGATATCAACGTCTACGAGGAGTCCATCATTGCTTCCTTGTTCGGACCCAACTATTTTGACGGCCGTCGGCAGCTGCAAATTCCACCTTGCCTTTGAGAAATTAATTTACAGGGACTACATTACAGAGAAACTGAACGGACCGCTCGCAGTCGGTACCGTACCGGTCGTGCTCGGACCTCCAAGGAAAAACTATGAGGACTTTGTGCCGGGCGACTCCTTCGTCCACGTCAATGATTTTCCCGACGCCAAATCCCTGGCGGACTTCCTGAAGAGGCTTGACGCGGATGACGACGCGTACAAGCGCTACTTTCAGTGGCGCAAACATTTTTCCGCAGAGCGCCAACCTCTCGCAGAGAATCACAAGTACCTGAAGGCCATCTGCACTGGCTGTCTCTATGCCGGGAGGAACAGAAACTACAGAGTCATCCGTAATCTGCACAAGTGGTTCTTTGGTTAATCCTGTACGGTTTATATACAGTAGATAGGATTTGAGCATCGTACAGAGAGAACAGAGAGCAAGATATAGCCGAGAGGCGTCTAGAAGGGAATGGTGACGGTACACAAAAAACCTTTTAATTGTATACCTTTTGTTTTTTACCTTTTATAACATGTTCGTTGTGATTCTCTCCGCTGTGACTTTCTGATACCTGCCTTCTGAGGCAGGTGTTATCAACTGGTTCTGTAGTTGTCTGTTTTCTGAAAGAGCAAGCACAACAAACGTTTTCCTGGAGGCGTCCATCTTGGTTTTCCGACTCGTGACTGAAACACGGTCACATCGGGCGTGAATTGAATTGAATTGAATTGAATTGAAACTATAAACTCAATAAAATGGGCTGTTCAGCACCAATTGCCTGTGTTCTACCTCAGCTAAGTGGTGTGTTGCAATGTCAACCAACTGGTCTGTTGCCATGGACTGGTACGTTCACATTCTGTCAAAGATGGACGCCGGGTGTGATGACTCAGTCTCTAAGTACAGAGCAGCCACACTCACACAATAATTCTAGCTCTTTTTATTTAGCAAATGATTTTGTCATCACTGTTTACACCGACTTAGGGATCCGTGTAAATAATGAATTAGTACTAAATATACTAAATGAGTGATGTGTACATGCTGACTAAAGCAGACTTAAGTAGTCCATGTCGAGCCGTGTTGCCCGTTCTTCCTTCCACTACAACGGGGAACGCAAAGTCAAAGGTGGCACAAAACAATACAAAAGAGAAATCTGTCAAATAAAAATCTATGTTCCCGTAACGTATATCATTTATGTTCCTATGCTCCTAAAACCATATGTACCTGTAACCACGCTCCTAAGTGGCAGGGTGGTTACAGGTGTCGTGTTCAGGGCTACAAACCCAGCAGCCCGTTTATTATACACAGGATAATGTTCCCGCTTTTCTGGTTTTTCTACAACAGAAATGCTAATTGTTGCCCTTTTATATTGTTGTTACTAGCTAGGGCACTGCTAACGTATTGGTGGTGCAGCTGAACGTAGTAAAATGCTCGTTTGAAACTCACTGGTTGTTACTAATTTAAAAAAAGTAAAAATATGTAATCAACTATCTATCTCTAGTTTCATTCATCGATGTCATATCTCTCTCTCTCTCTCACACACACACACACACAGTTAGAATACTCTCATTACAAATCTCTCGGAGGACTTATTTTTAGTTTCATATTTTTATATTTTTAGTAGCAAAAACAACCGTTTGAACCACACAAACATGTCTTTATTTTTTTTTAACAACTCCAAGTAGGAAATGACCTCGGGCAGCAGGACCGACCGCTTCCTGACACAGAGAGAGACATAAACATGGCCGCCGCGTCTCCGCCATCTTGGAGAGGTCGAGACACGAGGCCTGCAAACACACACAAGTAGGCGGGGCGGAGGGGTGGATAAACAGCACTAACAACCAGAGTCTTTTATGTTCCAGGGTTTATGCTCTGCACTACAGAGTACAAAAGAAATAATATCTTGTCATATATTTTATTATGTTATCTATATTATATATAGATCTATACATTATATAATGTATATAATATATCATCGTTATAGTGCTTTTTATCCCCAAAAAATGCTCCTCCCCCATTTACTGCTCCCAAGATGGCGGGGACGTCGTTTCCGCGCGGTCCAAGGGCCGGTGGAGCCGTCTATGTATATTAGAAGTCAGGTCATAATGTCCCGTCAAACATAAACCTCTGGGAGCAAGATAGAAAAACAGAGGGGGGAGGGGGGGAGGGTACAGCTGTATGAGGTCCTCGGTGTCCCACCAGGCAGTCTTCTGGGGACGTGCTCGTTGGAACCTCGGACAAAATACTCCTCATGAGGCGGACGGGTCGGGGCTGCAACTCACCGTTATTCTCGATGCGTCATTTAGTCTGTAAAATAATCCATGATGACCGAATTCCCGTCACAAATTACGGATGACTTGTGGCACTGTCTCTGTAAAATGCTTCTGTAAAAAAGATGACTTAAAGGAGACATGTTATTATACCACCAGGTGTGAGCGTGATTAGACATTGCAAGCGGTTTCAAAAAACGGTTGGAATGGCCCCCACGTGACATCACAAGTGGGAGTGTCTCCACCTAGAAGTACAGTATGCTGGACAGATCAGCCTACCAGCCGACCCAGTGGACCGTAGCAACTGGTAGGCTGACCTATCCACCGTACATCCGGGGGTGGACACTCCCGCTTGTGATGTCAACTGGGGCCAGTCCAACTGGTTTTTGACACCGCTTGGAATGTCTAATCACGCTCACACCTGGTGGTAGAACAGGGAGTCCTTTAAATGTGCTTGCTTTATCTGACAAGCAGCCAGGAAAAACCACTGAACAAAATGCATTTCTTAATGATCCGCGAAACTAATTTATGACTTTCTGAAGCGTTAAGCGGCAAATGCTTGGTACATCTTCTCGATAAATGACGCGAGTGCCGATAAATGATCCAAATTAGATTTTTCTTTATCGATGGACTAAATTGATGACGCACGGACTAATGTCGCTGACGTCCGCACTTGTGGGCGGCGGGTGTGTTCTGCTCCATATCTGCTCCACATCGCCCCCCCGTGAGAACTTAACTGCTGCCACATTTATGGTTGTGCGAGGAGGAGGAGGAGGAGGAGGAGGAGGAGGAGGAGGAGGCGGCGGCGGATGTGATGGCGGACGTACAAACGGACCGAAACGCAAACATTCCTCGAGCGGTGCGTCATAAAGGAAGGCTGGGATGATGCAGCAGGAGGGATGAGGGTGTGCAGGAGGGGAGCCTGCAGCAGCACGCCGCGACTATTATGCAGACAATCTAGCAATTATGAAACTCGTTCTATTAACCATTAACTATGAATGCTGTAAACCTGTTCTTATCTTTATGTACCACAGTGATATATTGCTGTCTCTCCTTCAACAAATCGCTCTGGATAAAAGCCATCTCAGTAGGATGAGACGGCAAACAGAGTGACAGTGAATCCTGCTTATCGTCATTTTACAACACGACTCGTCCGCTACCTTTATTTACAACACAACTCAGTGTTTCAACGATGCGATGCGTCGCCGGCTGTTCATTTAACACGTCGCCTCATCTCGTTATCTTGTCACTCACTCTCTCTCACTAAAGCTGTTAAAAAATACTCATCCCATCACCTTTTCTTTTACACACAAAGATTAAATGTTATGTTTTTGGATCATTATGCTATGTAGATATTTTGGAAGAAAATAATTGATATATAATAAAAGATTTTTTGAATTTAATAGAATTTTTCTCTATTTATTGATAGCCATATGCATTTTTTTCTTCTTAAATTTTTTTTTATTATTATATTTTCTCTGGCTTTTATTTGATGCTTGTCTGCTATTATGTAAATATAAAAAATATAAAAACTTTTCTCTTTGACTGACTCTGAATCAATCCCTCGCCGTGAGCGACCCCTGCTGGACCAACGTGGAGCTACACGTGAACATGTGTCAGCATCACCATGTAGTAGTAATTGTATTTTTTTTTGATTGGATGTTCATTGATAGGACAATAACAACTTGCCAAAATAACTACTGGCATTGGCAGTTATTGATATGAAATGATAGGAAATTGTGCTGAGGGAGAAAGGAAACTTTTATATTTTCCTAAAAATTTAGGAACTTTGTGAACAAAATAAAACCTGCAAGTGTGCGTCTGTAATCTAGTCTGTCCCGGCTGCCCTCTAGTGGCCGCGCCGGGCATTAGACACGCTGCTGTGTTCATGTTCTGCACTACGGGGCCCGGAGTTCAACTTCTGACCGTGAAATTACTTCAGCTTAGTGGACGCCCGGCCCCCTGGTCCGCAGCGAACCCCGATGTCACCGGGAGGGATGTGAACCAGCAACCTACGGGTGAGGGAGGAGAGATTCTATTATGCAGACAACAGCAATAGAAACTCGTTCTATTAACATATAACTATGAATGCTGTAACCCTTGCTTCTTATCTTTTATGTACCAACAGTGATATATTGCTGTCTGCTCCTTCAACACATGTTCTCTTTGGAAGTCGCTCTGATAAAAGCCATCTCTCAGTAGATACGACGGCAAACAGAGTGACAGTGAATCCTGCTTATCGTCATTTTACAAACAGGACTCGTCCGCTACTTTATTTTCAACACAACTCAGGTTTCAACGATGCGATGCGTCGCCGGCTGTTCATTTAACACGTCGCCTCATCTCGTTATCGTTGTCACCTTCTCTCTCCCACTAAAGCTGTTAAAAAATATCATCACCACTCACCTTTTCTTTTTACACAACAAAGATTAAATGTATGTTTTTGTTCATTATGCTATGTAGATATTTTGGAAGAAATAATTGATATATAATAAAAGATTTTTTTGAATTGAATAATGATTTTTTTCTCTATTTATTGATAGCATATGCATTTTTTTTTTTCTATCTTAATTTTTTTTTTATTATTATATTTTCTCTGTGGCTTTTTATTTGATGCTTGTCTGCTATTATGTAAATATAAAATATAAAACTTTTCCTTTGACTGACTCTTGAATCAATCCCTCGCCGTGAGCGACCCCTGCTGGACCAACGTGGAGCTACACGTGAACATGTGTCAGCATCAAACCATCGTAGTAGTAAAAATTGTATTTTTTTTTTGATTGGATGTTATGATGAGGACAAATAACAACTTGCCAAAAGAACTACTGGCATTGGCAGTTATTGATATGAAATGATTGGGAAATTGTGCTGAGGGAGAAAGGAAACTTTTATATTTTCCTCGAAATGTAGGAACTTTGTGAACAAAATTAAACATGC
>PIJE02001549.1:48672-67015 GCA_002895965.2 Coryphaenoides rupestris | reverse complement strand
TTAAACCTGCAAGTGTGCGTCTGTAATCTAGTCTGTCCCGGCTGCCCTCTAGTGGCCGCGCCGGGCATTAGACACGCTGCTGTGTTCATGTTCTGCACTACGGGGCCCGGAGTTCAACTTCTGACCGTGAAATTACTTCAGCTTAGTGGACGCCCGGCCCCCTGGTCGCAGCGAACCCCGAGGTCACCGGGAGGGATGTGAACCAGCAACCTACGGGTGAGGGAACATTTACGAAGTCCTTTCCAAGCACAGAAGTCACCGCTGCTCAGAGCAAGGAGAGTTTCACTTTCTGGTTTTTTGCTTTTTCTTTAGGAGACGGAGGCAAAACCCTCTGGGATTCCCTACCTGTGAGTTCAAAGCAGATTCAGGAGTTTAAAATGTTCTCTACAACAGTTAAGTCCTGGGCTCAATGCCCACCAAGGGACTGGTGTTGGAAATTAGCTTGAGATATAACACTGCTTCTGCTATTGTTTCTCTGTACTCGTCCCTTGGATATAAAACATTTTATAATAATAATAAGTTTAAATCGTTTTGCTGTTTTGTTTTGTTTTGTTTACGTCTGTGGAAACTCCAGCTGACTCCAGATGTTTCTCTTGTCCTCGGTGGCTCCAGATGGGTGTATGTGTGTGTGCGGTGGTGTGTGTGTGTGTGTGTGTGTGGTGGTGGTGTGAGTGCGCTGGTGGTGTGTGTGCGTGGTGTGTGTGTGTGTGTGTGTGTGTGGTGGTGGTGTGAGTGCGCTGGTGGTGTGTGTGCGGCTGTGTGTGTGTGTGTTTGTGTGCGGTGGTGTGTGTGTGCGTGTGCGTGTGTGTGTGTGTGTGTGTGGTGGTGTGTGTGGTGGTGTGTGTGTGCATGTGCGTGTGTGTGTGTGTGTGTGTGCGTGTGTGTGTGCGTGCGGCAGTGGTGTGTGTTGGTTACCGGTGTCAGCGATGTCATCGATCACAGCGGTTTCTAATTGGCTGCCTGGGATCAAACGGGGCGTTCTCCAGACCCCGCGCTGCTGGCTAATGGATTCCAAGTTGTCAGCATAACGGCTGTTCAATTAATTTGATATCAAACGAGAGAGAGAGAGGATGGAGAGAGAGAGGGAGAGAGAGAGGTAGAGGGAGAGAGAGAGAGAGAGAGAGAGACAGAGACGGTTTGAGAGAGAGGGTGAGAGACAGAGGGACAGAGAGAGAGAGAGAGTTAGAGACAGAGACAGAGACAGAGAGAGAGAGAGAGAGATGGTTGAGAGAGAGGGTGTGAGACAGAGGGACAGAGAGAGAGAGTTAGAGACAGAGAGAGAGAGACAGAGACGGTTGAGAGAGAGGGTGAGAGACAGAGGACAGAGAGAGAGAGTTAGAGACGAGAGAGAGAGAGAGAGACAGAGACGGTTGAGAGAGAGGGTGAGAGACAGAGGACAGAAAGAGAGAGACAGAGACACAGAGAGAGAGAAAGGTAGAGAGAGGTAGTGACAGAGACGGAGAGAGAGAGACACAGAGAGAGAGAAAGGTAGAGAGGGGTAGAGAGAGTTAGAGACAGATAGACAGAGAGAGACAGACACAGAGACAGAGAGATGACTGCCTCCCCTCATCAGAAAGATACCACTAGCACCGTCCCTCTGGGGTACAAAAGGCAATTTAACATGCGCTCCCTTTTTAGCCCCCCCCCCCCATGAGAGCAGGGCAATGTGTTAATGGGACCGATGGAGGAGGAGACACATGAAACAGATATTATAGAGGAAGAAGAGAGGAGGAGAGATGGAGGAACAGCGAGACAGAGAGACAGAGAAGCAGATTGAAAAGGAGCAGAGGCAGGAGGAGGAGAAGAGGAGAGGAGGAGAGGGGAGGAGCAGATGGAGGTGAAGATGTGCTGATAAAAGGAGAGAGAGGGAGGGTGGAGATTGAGTGACAGAGAGAGACGGAGGGAGGAGAGAGAGAGAGAGAGAGAGATAGCCACACCACACCACCACCACCCACCACCCCCACCATCACCACCTCCACCACCACGCACCACCTCTCCACCCTCCCTCCCCATCCCCCTATCCTCTCCGAATCGATTGCTCATGTCTGGGCGATCACAGCCAAGGTCACGCTGGGAAGCTGGAGGGGGGAGGAGGAGTGTGACGATGTGATGATATCTGCATGAGAGCAACCGTCTGCCACGCCCTCTTGTGGGCGTGTGGACACCGCCTGCCCATGTGGGACTCCAGCTGCAGGGGAGGAGGAGGAGGAGGAGGAGGAGGAGGAGGAGGTGAAATGGCCCGTGACCCAGGCTGTTGTCCTCCCGTGTGTCTGTGCGCCCTTGAGCCAAGCACAGGCACCCGTAAAACACACCCCCACCCCCTCGCACTTCTTAACTGTTATGGACGACTGCATTAGGAGGCGCGTGCTCGACCGGAGAGACCGGAGATGAGGGCAGGATGGAGCTAGTGAGTAGAGAGAGAGAGAGAGAGAAAGAGAGAGAAGAGACACACACACACACACACACACACACAGGCAGAGAAACAGTGAGAGAGAGAGAGACACATACACAAGAGGACAGACAGACAGAGCGAGCGAGCGAGAGAGAGCGAAAGAGAGAGAGACATACACACACAGAGACAGAGAGACACAGAGAGACAGAGAGCGAGAGAGAGACAGACAGAGACAGACAGACAGAGAGAGAGACCCACCCCCTCTCCCCCCCCACACCATCTCCACTACATTGCTGGTCATCCTGGGTTAGGTTAGGTTGGGGTGAGTGGCAGTGGCAACTAGGGGGCGTGGTCAGGTTCCATAGAACGTAGGATTGACATGTGTTGCCAAGCGCCGACAAGGCCACCGTTTCGTCTCCGTGCTCTCGATATTCATCATCCTTTGAAAAAAACATTTGGAAAAATCCCCACACACAGATTTGTGAAAGTTGTGAAAGTGTTTTTTATTTTCACCGTATTTTCACCAACAGTGTTGTCGACGATCTGTGACGCGGCATCTACGAAATAATTCTGCAGCGTTTTATAAATACCAGACCGGATTTTGTGCGTTTTTTTATGAACGAGTGCTTCGGAGGAGGCCGGATCAGACGTACTTCAACCAGAAGATAAGGGTCACAGTTTTTACTGGGTGTCTGTCATTCAGGGCAAACCGAAGGCCGGGCGCTGAATCTCCCGCAGATGGTCCAATAAAGACAACAACCTTGGAGATAATATTAAAATGTGTGTTGTGATGAAAACAAGTTCAGTGATGGTGGATATTGCCACCAGATATACGCCCACCTAGCTCCACCCCCACCGCCCCGCCGTGTTGACTTTCACCGCGAACCACCGGACCGGCTGCACCGCGACCACGAAACAAACGCACATCACATCACATCCATCGGACTTCTATTCACGGACTTCACGTGTAATTAGAGCAGGCGGGCATATGAGCGAAGTAGTCTCCTCTCCTCGCTGGAGTCATTAGTGGGGGAACACGAGACGCCAGGACATCTCACATCTCACAAGACGAGGAGGGTCTCTCTCTCTCTGCATACCCGTCGCCGCGGGCAACGCTGCTAAGTACAGTACTCGCACCCCCGGCTCGGTTATTTTCGGCGCTAAACGATTTTAACGGGAATCAGATCGTGGTGGGAGGGGGGGGGCTTCTTCAGAAAATGTCTCGTCTCTATGAGCAGAAGCCAGATAAACACGCTGGGTAATTCAGACGCATCGCCGCCTCGAGTTACGGGACCCGTGGTTCTGTCGCTCCTATTAGGACTCCTATTACACACCACCGGTGTGAGCGTGATTAACCATTCCAAGGGGTTACAGAAACCGGTTGGAATGGCCCTCACTTGATCATCACGAGTGGGAGTGTCCACCCTGATGTACGGTGGATAGATCAGCCTACCAGTTGCTGCAGTCCACTGGGTAGGATGGTAGGCTGATCTATCCAGCATACTTCTATAGGTATGCTGGATACAATCGTCTAGCTGACGATTGTATAGACAGCCACACATTAAGGAGCAGGCAGAGGACGCCTTGCTTAGGGGATGCTACAGGTAGAAACTGTGGATGTTGGGGTTCGAACCCAGAACACTGGGAGTCCTACCCCCCCCTCCCACCGCCTCACCAGACACACACCACACACACAGAGCACTGAGATGATGGATGGTTCTCAGGGGCTCTCTGTGCGGCTAGCTTAGCGTAGCGTAGCGTAGCCAGTCGCTGGATGTAGCATACAACAGAGGCGCTACGCTAGGGAGGCGTTTCTCAGGAAACGCTTCGCTGAGTAAACAAACTGGTGAGCAGAACACAAAGAGCGAACGCCTGTCTCTCTGGGGGGCGAGCAGGGCTGCTGCCTCTCTCTCTGTCACTACCATCGATCGCGTCGTTCTTTTTCCAGTCAGTATGTCGGCAGCTCGTGGCTTCAGAATGCAGCCGTCACAAGGATTTAGGCTTAACTGACCTCAGTCAACCAGCCAATCAAATCCCTACGTACATTAAAAGGACCACAACTATTGTACAATTCGATATTACATTCTTATGAAATAAAATTGTATATTTTGATATGTATTTTTTTTTATTTTATTACAATTATTATTATAATTATTATTATTTTCAAGAAAGACAGGATATTTTTTTAAATTATGAAAATAAGCAAATAGTTGGTTTTCAGTTGGACCGCATTAGTATCTGACCTCTCCCCAGAAGCCCACGACCCTTCAGAGCCTCATGGAGGAAAACAGAAGCGCAGGTGAGCCACCGTACCTGTAGATCAGCACCTCGTCTCGGAGCAGTTGTACTGCAGCTGGTACATCTTCACCTTGGGCGCCGCGGGGGTGACCGTCCACTGGATCAACGCCGACACCGCCGTCACCTCCGTGACCGTCACCACCTTCTCCGGCGGGCCCTTGGGGGCCCCCTTGCCCGCGCGGCTGGTCCCCGTGATGTCGGAGAGGCGGGACTTGGGCTGCTGCGCGGGCTGCCCCGCCGGCGCCGGTGCCGTTGCTGAGGTGCGGCAGATGGACGATGGACACCCTCAACCGAGGCGGCGGACTCGCCCGCCACGTTGGCGGCGATGCAGGTGAAGGTGCCGTAGTCCTTGGCGGTGGTGATGGTGATGCTCAGCGTGCCGTTGGCGAACACGGCCGTGCGCGACGAGTTTGCCCAGCAGCCGGTCCGTCGGGGGAGATCCAGTGGACCGTGGGCGCCGGTCGCCGCCGCCTCGCAGCGCAGGTTGGCCGTCTGGCCCTCCAGCACCAGCATGCGGTGCGTGTGCTGCCGTGATGATCGGCGGCCGGCAGGTGAACTCCTCCTCCCTGATGTGCCAGAAGTAGCGGCCCTTCAGCGCCGGCGGCGAGGCGCACGTCTCCAGGATCGTCGTCGCGCTCCAGCCGCCGCAGCCACAGCATCTCGCAGTTGCAGTGCAGCGGGTTCCGCCCAGGCTGAGCGACAGCGGGGGCGGGCCGAAGGGCGTGGCCGACAGGGAGGGCGGAGTCACCGAGGAGGAGGAGTAGTAGTCCTGGGCGCGTGCGAAGATGGCGTCGGGCGGCAGCTTCCGCAGCCGGTTGGAGGTGAGGTCCAGGCGCGCCAGCCGCTCCAGGTCGGCGAAGGTGCCCTCGGGGATGAAGTCCAGCAGGTTGTGGTCCAGGCTCAGCTGGTGCAGGTTGACCATCTGCCGCACCGAGTCCCCAGGGCAGCGAGGGGCAGGTTGTTGTAGGACAGGTCCAGGTCCTCCAGTGCCGGCGCCAGGTCCTCCAGGGCCTTGTCGTGGATGCGGCCCAGCTGGTTGTGTTGACGATCAGGTGCTGCAGGTTGACCAGGCCCCGCAGGTCGTCGGGCCCCAGCTCCGTCAGCCGGTTGTTGTCCAGGTGGAGCGAGCGCAGGGTCTCCAGGTCCCCGAAGGAGAAGGGCTGGATGTAGCTGATGGTGTTTTCGGGACAGCGTCAGGTCCACCAGGTCCGTCATGTTGGCGAAGTCCTGCTGGGTGATGCGCAGGATGTAGTTGCCGCCCAGACGGAGCTCCACCGTGCCACGATCGATGTCCAGAGGCACGAACAGGAGGCCCTTGGACGGGCACAGGGTCCCAGGGACTCTGAGAGGTTCTGGCAGGTGCAGTACTTGGGACAGACCACAGCCAGCGGCAACATGGCCCCCAGAACCAGGAGACAGCGAGATGAGGTTCTCCATGGTCCAGTCATGCATAGGAGGAACCTGCAGGGGGGAACACAGGGAGAACAGAAACTATGATGAGACATTCAGTCCTGCTGAAGGAGAAGATGCCCAAAAGTCCGCAGTCCGCAGAGGGTTCGGTTCTGGGTTTGATACCCGATGACCACAGCCTAGACCTGGAGAAAGAACGTGAACCAGCTACACACACAATCACTGTTGTGTGTGTCTTTGGGTGTTTTGGTGTTGGAGAGTAAGTGCATGTGTGTGTTTGTGTGTTGTATGTGGTATTTTGTGTGTGTGTCTGTCGTGTGGCTCTGTGTGTGTCTGTGTGTGTGTGCGTGTGTGTGTGTGTTGTCAGTGTGTGAGAGAGGCTGCATATATCTGTGGCCGTAGTAAAAGGGCGATCGAGAACAACACCATGTGTCTAATCATTATATCAATTCCCAGAATAGGAAGGGAAGGTTTTTCTGAAAGCATAATTCACCAGCATTAGCATACTGAGCACAACATGCAATGCAGGCAGCTTGTTTATGTTCATCAACACAGTCGCATCATCCACAGCTAGAATTGAATGCATCTATTTAAGTTATGAAAGTAATAAAATAAACAATATGTGGCTATGCAGTGCAGAACACAGCTTGGGTCTCTGCTCAGAACCAGCCCCCGACTGACACACACACACACACACACAAGGCAGAGAGAGAGAGACAGACAGAGAGAGAGAAGAGAGAGACAGAGAGAGAGAAAGTCGTCTTGATCCTAGACGACTACCTATCCCCTGATATAGACTATGTTTCCATCGGCTTTGGGTGTTTCACATCCCAGCCTAAAAAGGTTCTGGGTTTGATTCCCTGATGCCCTCAGTCTCCCGGTAATCCGCCCCATTGACAAGCGGTCGGGTGTTTACCTGCTCATGAAGGACATCACGGACCCTGAGTCTGACTGTAAGAGACTTGGGATAAACGTTCCGGCTAAACAACTCAATAGTAAATAATGAATACAGAGGAAGGAGGGAAATGGATGAGACACTAATACACAGAGGGACAGAGAGAAGAGAGAGAGGGACAGAGAGAGAGAGAGAGAGAGAGAGAGAGAGAGAGAGAGAGAGAGATGTGTGTGTGACCCAGAGAAAATGAAAACCAGCAGCTAAAAATAGCCTGCAACGGCATCTACCTCAGGAGAACACACACCACCCCCCTCCCCCCCACCGTGATGTGCACACAACACACACAACACTCATGTTTATCCCACCCCCTCATGGAGTCCGTCGTCTCATGGTCCCCCTGTGTGTGTGCGTGTGTAATCCGGGGGTCAATTCCCGCCATGGGACCCGGGGTGCGGATAATGCCTGTAATGATAATGTACTGTAGATGTGTGGGGATAAACCGAGGGCAGGAAGACACTACGCTGAGAGAGAGAGAGAGAGAGAGAGAGAGAGAGAGAGAGAGAGAGAGGCGAGAAGGCGAGAAGGCGAGAACGAGTCGGGGCGAGAGAGACGGGGCGAGAATATGCTGTATGTTGAATACATGCATGAGATTAGCATAGCATTAGCATAACTCGAGCACGCCGCGATGGCGAGATGTATGTCTTACAGTAACCAACGACCGAGCGGCAAAAAAAAAAACCTCCGGCGGTCCAATCGGATTCAGATTTCGGAATTCTGAGTTAATGCACACAAGAACACACACACGAACACACACACAACACACAAGAACACCTGCACACACACAAGTACACACGCAAGAATGTACACACACACAAGAACTTACACACACACATGAACGCACACACACAGCATCATCATCATCAGCTTGACATAATTCAAATAAACTGCTGTGCTGGCCCCATCATTGCCAGAGAGTGTCTTCCTATTGGCTACCACCGGCAGAGGGGGAGGGGCTTACAGCAGGCCAGTGGATAGGTCAGTACTACTGAGGTCAGCAGAAATGGTTCCAGAAGACGATTGAGACCTTAAGGAGCCCTGTGAAGACTGAGATACAGAGCAGACCACCGCCGTACCTCTCACAGAGACATGCGATCGAGTCGACAGCCATGTTTAGCGCACGCTACGCTAGGCTACGCTACATTAGCCTCGCCATCATAACCACACACACACACACACACACACACACACACACACACACCACACACACACACACACACACACACACACACACCACACACACACACACACACACACACACTCCTACGCTACGGGGCGTTCTGCACCCACGTATCGTATCATGTAACACAGTGCACGTACACACACACAAAGCACACACACACACAACACACACACACAGTAAGACAAATTTACACGTCCACATCAAACCACTGCTCCTGCTGGAGTGCATACGATCGCTAGCCTCCAGGGGGCTAACCGCGGCGCGCTCCATCAAGGTGGAGGTGGTGGGTGGGGCTACGGCGGTGGGCTCCCTAAATCATTCGGTCAATGGCAAGGACGTCGCTGAACGGAGAAGGGATGGGCTCTAGGGGGGGGGGGGGGGGGTCAGTGAGTTAAGAACACCATGCCCCCACCCCCACCCCCACCCTCCACGCCCACTGGAGCGTGTAGGTGTAGGTGACTCCTCCCCCCTCCCTCCCTCCCTCCCTCCCCCGGTCTCCCCCCTCGTCCCCCAGGCCCCCCGCCGGGCTGTTGTAATCAGCGGAAAGGGCCTTGATGTGCCCACTCATCACGCCTCTCCTGACAGCACAACACCCCCACAACACCCCCACAACACCCCCACACCACCCACACCACCCACACCACCCTCAACACCAGCGCAGGCATAACTGTCATAACTATGCAACATAGCCGTACACCGGAAGTACCCTCAAATACATTTTTGGGCACAGATACAGACACCGTTGCTGTTGAGGTTATTCAACGACAGGTAAGTCAATTTTGACCTGAGTGAGCCAACTCTTAATTCTGTGGGAACTGACTCCGAACTGCTTTGACCGTTTGTCTCTCGGTCGGGACACACACACACACGCACACACACACACACACACACACACGGTTGCCCGGTTACCGCCAGCCCACAGACATCGTAACGATTGGTCGTAAACCAACACAACAACTATCCAAATAAAATGGAGGCCGACGGTGATAGATGGATACCCGCCCTCGCCGCCGGGAGTGATGCCAGAACACAGAAAGCCAGTATTTTTGTTGTTGTAACACCCCTGAATAAGGGGGTTTGTGAAAGCACCAGGAGCACGGGTGGTTGCCAGTGAGCATGAGGGGGGATTAGGGGCCAGATGATGATGATGATGATGATGATGAATACGGTCCGCCCACCATCTGAAGTACCTCCCCCACCCCACCCCCCCCCCCCACCACAACATTAGCGTAGCGGCGAGTGGACCATGGTGCTGATTAGCTGGGTGCCATTAGCAGAGCTTTAATTGGTTTCTCTTGGGTTGTACTTAGCATGGCTAGCAGGGAGGAGGGGGAGGGGGAGGAGGAGGACGGGGAGGAGGGGACGGGGAGGAGGGAGGAGGACGGGGAGGAGGGAGTATACAATTATTTTTTTCTCCTCTAGAGGTTCTGTGTGGCCCCGCAGCTGGAACATTGTGGAACATGATGTGCCAAGAGAAAATTCTGGAAGACATTCTGGTAAGTCGTGCATTCACCTCACACACAAACTGCCGTGCAGTTTTTATATATCTGAATTTGAACCTTGAATCTTATTTTATCTTATCTTAACTTTACATGTATTATTCTGTTTTTTATTCCTATGTTATTTCTGAGCAACCTCTGGCACAAGAATTTCCTTCGGGATGAATAAAGTTCTATCTTATCTTATCTTACGAGCTAGAACACATCAGCGGACAGGAACGTTTCTCTTTCAGCTCTAGTCCATCCAACGTTGAGTGAGTGATACAAAATAATGATAGCATTACTATAACTACAGTAATGTATAACTATATAAAATGAGACTGAATAATGATCGTTTTCGAGCTGTAATGACCACAGTATTCCGGCTCCGCTACCTACAACAAACCGCCATGTTGTTTAAAACCCCGATCCCGCCGCGAGCCGTCCAATGCTAAAGGCTAACGCTAAACAACCGAAGAGGTTGGCAGCCATGTCTGAAGCGACATTCGCGACGTTCCCGTTTCCATCCCATTCTATTTCCTGCTCCGTTACCGCCGTTGTGCGCTAGGGCGGTTCCCAGCGCCGCAGGGTGGAAATAAATCGGACTCGCGGACAACGGATGATCCGATGTCTCTGTTAGGAGAGAGACGTTATGCGGGGGAAAGAGAGGCTGAAGAGGGGCTGCGCTAGGATGCTCTTTTCATCTCGCAAGCCGGCTGGGGTTATATTTAGGATCTCTAATTTTAGCTTCAGAGCGCACACTTTGTTGAGACGTACTCCTGTGGTTGAATTTAGAAGCTGTGTCTAAATGTGAACCATACCAGCTGGGAGGTAACCATCACACAACGATTCGGACTCTGGTGCACCCTGTCCACTTTATTTTCGAGTTTCTCGTGCAATTATTTGCTCGGAATGTTTGCTGTGATTGGCCATCACCTTTATGCTCCGGAGCACGTGACTGCAGATCGTCATGGGAACAGGTTGATGTTGATTGATGAGGGGGGAGAGTGGGCGTGGTCTATTGGGACAGGTGTGTGTGTGTGTGTGTGTTTGCTGGACAGGTAAAAGGTGCGGTCAAGGCAGGAAGGCATGCCACGCCTGGCCGTCGTACACCAGGTAATTACCTTCCTGTTGTGCAATCTCTCGCTCACACACACACACGTGTGCACACACACACGCACCGTTTTTTGCTGCGGTGCATTTTAGACACACACTCCTTTTCTGCACGACTGAAGTTTCTTCTTGTTGAAGCCATTCTCATTTATCACAAGTGACAGAGAGAGAGAGAGAGAGAGAGAGAGAAAGAGAGAGAGAGAATGTGTGTGTGTGTGTGTGTGTGTGTGTGTGTGTGTGAGATAGGCTGGTGCGGCTGGTTTAAGCAACCCACAGCCACACATACACAGTGTGTTAATATATTGCCATTCACAGTATTGTGCGTCCCCTCGGAAATATTTTTCAGCCAAGTGCCCCTTTAACCAACACAAATCATTGTAGGGAGGGAAAATATCTGTTTGATTCTTCACATAACATCTCCGGATGATGGAGATGTTGAGAAGATAGAAGGCATAACAATAACATACACAACAAACGTTTTGGTGTTTCAGTCTTGGCTGTATTTGAATTATTGTCTTGTACGGTCTTGTAGTTTGAGTTTCCTCCACTAGATGTCCTCGGCGGTTCTTTTGTTTAACCTCATTAGCCGATCACATCTCTAGGTTCTCTCCTGTGTGTTAAATCCCTCCGTTCTGTTCACCTGTCCTGTCCTGATGTTCACCCAGTAAACCGTCTCTCTCTTGCTCATAATTAATCAATTCGGGTGGCGGGTGGTGGAGGTGGCGCTGGCGGTGGCGGTGATGACGTCACAGGCCTCCGGGCCTCCGTTGGCTCCTTAATGAGCTCACCTGCGTCCGTTGTAGCGCGCTCAGGTGTCGAGGCGCCTCTCTGAGGACCGCGCCAGGTGCAATGTTCACCTGAGAGTGTTCGTGGCAAATGTTAAAGTCGTCATCTCCTCTCCATTCTGTCTGCTCTTAGTTTTTATTTTTAACTTTATTCATTCAGGAAGTCTCACTGAGGCGAGGCACCTGTTCTGTTCTGCAAGAGAGACCTGGTTTTTGTATTTATTATTATATTATTATTATGATACATACTCTGACATCGTATTATTAATCTGTGTTTTCGTCATTCTATTTATTTGTACTTTCTCAACTATATCACTGTGTGTTGGCTTAACGTGGCGTCTAGTTTGTCCTGAGGGATCCCAGATGTGTGAGTGAGTTTGGCTCGGGTTCAGGGCTCACTCGTGATGTCACAAGTGGGAGGATTACAAAAGGATTACAAATGACAAATCACGGCGGCCGATGAAGCAGGGGCACTTTAAAGGATTTTAAGTAGCCTTTTCATGACTTTACTTACTGGAATGACACACAAGGACGGCTCTTGGAAAACAACAAAAGACAACAAACATCAAAATAAAGAGAAGGTCGAGACAATTCGAGCGAGAGATTTGTTTTCCTGAGCGAGGAGGAGGAAAGCACTTCACGTTGAGGGGAATTAATTTACGAGGACTCTCCTCTCTCTTACGAGGACTGGACGGGTTTTATCAGGACGATAAGACACACAGACCTCCCGGGCTAACAGACAGACAGGCAGACATAGATGCAGAGAAACAGATGGGGAGAGAGACAGGCAGACAGAGTGACAGACAGAGAGATGTGCAGATAGACAGACAGACAGGCAGAGAGACAGATGGAGAGAGAAGAGATGGAGGGAGAGAGCGAGGAAAGACAGACAGAGAGTAGATCTCACTCTCCCCCTCCCTCTCTCCTGCATCTCCCGCTCACTCCTGTATAGTGGGTCTCTCTCGCCCATCTATCCCCATATCTCTCATGTATAACTCCCTCTCTCTCTCTCTCACTCCGGTAGGTTTAGTGGGCCTCTCTCGCCCATCTCTCTCTGTCTCCATCTCTCTCATGTATAGTAACCTAACTCCCTCTCTCTCTCTCTCTCTCTCACTCCGGTAGGTTTAGTGGGCCTCTCTCGCCCATCTCTCTCTGTCTCCGTCTCTCTCATGTATAGTAATCTAACTCCCTCTCTCTCTCTCTCTCACTCCAGTATGTATAGTGAGCCTCTCTCGTCCATCCCTATATATCTCAGAGTGGTGACCTTCATGTCAGAGTGTCTCTGGGGCCGGTATGAGATAACGGGCTGCTGGCGTGCATGCCCACCGTGCACGCTCACCGTGCACACCCACCGTGCACGCCCACCATGCAGGTCCACCGTGCACACCCATCCCCGGGTTTTAAAGATGTGTATTTTGCAGACTTGCAGCACAGTAAACGACTGAAGATTAAAAAGAACGTCTTAACTTAAATCAAACTTATTAAGCCTCTTTATTTGTGTAGCTATTGCATCTGCACACTAGCTTAGCATGGTAGCTTAGCACTCTTAGCATCGTGTAGCTCCCACGCTAACAATAAATAAGGCTTTGTTTTAAAAACAATCAACAAGCATCGCTTTTATCAATCGAGCCTCTTTATCTGTAGGCAATGCACCAGCGCACTAGCTTAACACGATCATTTTGCATTCTAGCTTAGCTTAGCTCCGAGCATAGCTTCCCTCCCGCAAAAGGCATTGCTGTTTCATGCAGGATCACGTTTATCAAGCGATCTCTCTTTAGCTCTGTAGCTAATGCATCCACACGCCAGTTTAGCGTGGTTAGCGTAGCACCCTTAGCGTAGCATTCTCCTCAACGAGTCATTATAAAGGGCGGAGACAGGGCTGCTGAGGTAATGAATTGATTACGATCGTCTCTGGTCGTCCGGAGTTCAGGGGAAGCTGTTAGCCTCGAGAGACTCCATCATAAACCTCGGTCTCTCCCCACCACATTCATCTGGAGTGTGTGCGTACGGTGTGTGTGTGTGTGTGTGTGTGTGTGTGTGTGTGTGTGTGTGTGTGTGTGTGGTGTACAATGCATGGCAGTAGGTGTGAGATGTGCACGTACACAGCAGCGCATGAGGCCTTGATGCCAAATAGTGTAGTGCACGTGCTATAAGGGCGCTAAGGGTTGCGGTTTTGATTGCCCGAGTCAATTCAGGAAAAACTTTATTGGTCTCCGCCGTCAATCACAGTTCCAGTTCTCACAGGCCCACATTAATACAACACCCCCACCCCGCCCCTCAGCTCTCTAACGGCCCTCTCTCTCTCTCTAGCCGGTCATTGTGGGAGTTTACAACGTTGTCGATGGAAGTGCTTAAAGCCAGGAGATGAAATTCGAAAGGGAGTCCGCCGGTCCACTCAGCGAACGTCGATTGCCAATCACACGGCCGAGCGCCCAGCCCCGCGACGGCCTCATTTGCATAACGTGAAATGAAGTTCCACTTTTGTCTCCCATCCCCTTCAAGCCCACACACATGCGAGCCGTCCCATAATCCTTTTGCAACACGCGGCGTCCAATTCAAATTGCCAATCGCGGGGCATCAGGTTTGGTTGAGGATGTCCGGTAAATAAAGTGAGTATGGTCCACTGATGAAAGCCTCGCATTTGCAGTATTTTTGATGTTACGGTCACGAAGTGGCGATTTTAAAACGCGGCGCACAACAGGACGCAGGTATGATGGAGTCACAGAAAACCAGCAGGAAACTGGAGGCTAGGACTAAGGTAAAACTAGGTTGTCCGAAAATAATAGTTGATAGGAAACAGTCGTCATGGATCAAATGTTGGAGATGGTGTGTTGATCTGACATCAACTCCTCCAGTAAATTGAGCTGGGAACTTTAAGCTGTCTGTCTGTCTGTCTGTCTGTCTATCTCTCTATCTGTCTCAGAGAGAAGAAGAGAGAGGAGGAGACGAGAGAGAGGAGGAGAGAGAGAGAGAGAGAGACGAGAGAGAGAGAGAGAGAGAGAGAGAGGAGAGAGAGAGAGAGGGCAGAGGCAGAGGCAGAGGCAGAGGCAGAGGACAGACAGACAGACAGACAGACAGACAGAGAGACAGACAGACAGACAGACAGAGAGCGACAGATCTAGATAGATAGACACAGACAGACAGACAGCTTAAAGATCCTAGCTCAATTTACTGGAACGAAGCGAAATGATTTCGACTCGTCCTTGTTTTGAGGCGTCTGCGGTCTTTCAACCGATTAGACGTAATTAAATCAAATTAGATTTCCATTTGAACGGTTTTTTTCCCCCTAAAATGACATAATTTGTCACAGGAAGTAAAACGTGATACGAGGGGGAACTAAACTCTTGGAGATCGTCACATTTTACGGAAATGAATTATAAATAAAAGAATATAATCCTCAGAGGTAAGTTGGAGGAAGGAGGAGATGATGATGGTGATGAAGAGGCGAGGTGTGTACCTTCAGGTGTGCGTCACGACCTCCCACCGTCTCCGTGGTTTTATGGGGACAGACGACCTCTTAATATTCCAGATGAACTATTAATATTTCACGCCGAGCGGTTCTGCGTACAGTAGAATAAAAAGTGACGGATTACGTCGTAAAATGATCAGCAGACAGAACGCTGCGCAATCTCAAGGCCAATGGCACCAATTAAAAAGCCCGCTGTGAAATATTAATAAGGTTAAGATAAATATTAATAAGACAGAAGGCTCCTCAAGAGGATGATCAGGTCGGGCGGAGGGTTCTGTGGACGGGTTCTGTGTGTCCATGGTCCGGGGTGGAGGTGGATAAGGGCCTTCAAAACCCCACACACACACACCACACACACACACACACACACCACACAGTCTTGGACTCTGCCTATGACTCACTTGGGTGTCCATCCAGTCATCATCCAATCAGATTCAAACGACACACAAGTTGGGTGGGGCTTCTTGTTTGACTGACAGCCCCTATTCTGCAACATGAGAGGAAGGCGTGGGGGTTGTGGGGGGGGGGGTGGTGGTGCTGCAGTGTGTTGTGTGTGTGTGTGGGTGTGTCCAGTGTGGTGGTGTGGTGTGGTGTGTGTGTGTGGGTGTGTGTCAGTCTGTGTTGTTTCAGCGCGTGTGCAGATGTGTGTTGGTGTGTGTCAGTCTGTGTTTGTTTCAACGTGTTTGTGTGTGTGTTGTGTGTATGTGTGTGTATGTGTGGCTGCGTGTGTGCGTGTTCAGCATGTGTTTGTTTCAGTGTGTCTGCGTGTGTGTGTGTGTGTGTGCCTAAGGCAAATTAAGCATGCATAATGTGACAGTAGATGGAAGAGCTAAGAAAGAGTTGGAGAGAGAGAAATAGATAAGATTGGGAAAGAGAGGGAGAGAGAACCGTAGAGAAAAAGTAGCAACACAGCAAAAAGTTGAGAGAGAAGGAGAGAGAGAGAGAGATACAGAATATATATATATATAGAGAGAGAGAGACAGAGCGAGAGCGAGAGAGAGAGAGAGAGAGAGAGAGGGACTACCATGACCCTTAGTACAGTGAGCGATGGAGCAAAAAAGTAAAATATGGTGAAGAAGAGAGAGAGAGAGAGAGAGAGAGAGAGAGAGAGAGAGAGAGAGATAGAGAGATAGATAGATACCTGGCAGACAGGGGAGATAGATAGATAGAGAGATGGAGAGGCAAACAGGGAAGGATGGAGAGAGAGAGAGAGAGAGAGAGAGAGAGAGAGAGAGAGAGAGAGAGACTGACAGGCTGACCTCTGCCATGTGATTGGCAGGCGCGGGGAGCTAGCATGGGGAGATAGCTCCTCGCGATGCCGCTTCACACAATGCAGCTTTGCTCAACGAAAGCATTCCGAAGAGCGCGGCTTCAATTCATCCTTGAATATGATTCTATGCCTCGGTTTGCCGTGCATTGTATTCCAGGTCAAAATGTTCAAATGGAATGAAATTGAAGTAATTGAAATCGAAATGAATGAGGATAAAAGCAGCGTGAGGCGCCCATCGGTAGCCGTGGCCGTAGCCGTAGCGGTGACCGCGGGGAGGAAAAGATTTCACAACTGAATAGAAAACTGGATGAAAACACGTCTTTTGATGGCAGACTGTGGAGTCAGCGTCTGCTCGATTCGCACATCGCTCCCGGCCAAAAATAAATAAATAAAAGTAAAATAAAAATAAAATAAGCTTGGAGGGAGACTGAGGCAAGAGGCAGCAGAGGAAGAGAAATTTGGTCGGGGAAAGACAGCATGTCCGTCCCGACATAAATATATCAACATTTAACATTCACTGTCAGAAAAACGAACTGGGCTCAGAGTCGGAGGGAAAAGTGTGTCGGCATTCCGGAATGATCTTACAAACAACAGAGAGAGAGAGATATCAACTCACGGGTCTGTAATGAAACACAGGCTGCTGCATCCTAATCTCACCCAAAATAACAACACCAAACTAAAACTAAAAATATCCCCAGGAAGAGAAAGAGGCAGCTGAGGTGAGGGCTGAGAGTCTGTGAGGGGGAAAACGGAACAGAACAGCGACTTGGCATCCAGATCTCTCAGAGTCTGACGCAAGCGTTGGATAGACACACAGCCATCCCCGCGCCGGACACCCAACCCCCGAACCCTATACCCGCTCCTTAATTACGCCGATCGGAACCTCAGGTAACAAACGCCTGTTAAATAGTGCAGCTGGTCTCCCGGGAACTAGATCTGTCCGGACACGGACTGTCCTTGTTGGCGCACACTTTCAGGGGAATTGATTTGATATAAGCGCCGGTACGAGGAACCTGTTTGGGGCCACATCTGGAACATCAACATTTTAAACAACGGTTCGGTACGTTTAAGGTGCTAAGATGAGATGATAGCGAGGAGAAGAGCAGCTAGATATCTACGATAAGCGGCTACACAATGCTAAGTAAAACGGTAAATGGATTGCATTTATAAAGCGCTTTTATCCAAAGTGCTTTACAGTATTGCCTCACATTCACCCATTCATACACCGACGGCGGTGTCAACCATGCAAGGTAACAACCAACACGTCAGGAGCAGGTAGGGATAGGTGGTGTCTTGCTCAGGGACACCTCCACACTTAGCTAGGAGGAGCAGGTAGGGTTAGGTGGTGTCTTGCTCAGGGACACCTCCACACTTAGCTAGGAGGAGCAGGTAGGGTTAGGTGGTGTCTTGCTCAGGGACACCTCCACACTTAGCTAGGAGGAGCAGGTAGGGTTAGGTGGTGTCCTTGCTCAGGGACACCTCACACACTTAGCTAGGAGGAGCAGGTAGGGTTAGGTGGTGTCTTGATCAGGGACAACCTCCACACTATAGCTAGGAGGAGCAGGTAAGGGTTAGGTGGTGTCTTGCTCAGGGACACCTCCACACTTAGCTAGGAGGGGGAGGAGCCCGGGGATGGAACCAGCAACCTTCCTGTTGCCAGACAACCGCTCTTACGTCCTGAGCTACTGCAACCCGCTACGTACTAATTTTCGAGTGTCAGGACGTACGAACCATACCAAGTAAAATCCCAGCTCATTAATTCTACATAAATACATAAACGATAAATAAACGCTGAAATAAACAGCGTACGTCTATAGATATGTTGTTAACCGATCTCCCCCTGTGCTCTAGTGCTCTGGCTCGAACCGCTTCTGCCTGGTTATTGTACTTCTGTCCGAGACGGGAGGAGGAGGAGGAGGAGGAGGAAGTGTGTTTACGCCGACCGCGACCCGGAGACACCGGACACCAAGCGCCGGGAGGCCCCGGGCTTCTG
>PIJE02001549.1:36172-46172 GCA_002895965.2 Coryphaenoides rupestris | reverse complement strand
GAGGAGGAGGAGGAGGGGGAGGAGGAGGAGGCGGAACGGGAGCACCACGACCACTCTTTTCCTTTCTCCTCCATCGCCCAATGTCACAAACGCCCGCAGAGAAGGAGGAGGAAGCAGGAGGAGGAGGTGGGAGTGGAGGGGGGAGGCGGGAGGGAGGGGTAACTAAAGTGCTGTCGCCTACGGTTGCGTGTCACCCAGACGTGGGGGGCGAGCGGGTGATGGCCTGTCGGCTGTGGATACCAGCCAAAGAGGCGAGGCAGACAGGGCGTGACAGGCTCGCCTCGGGGAGGAGGATAGAGGAGGTGAGGAGGCAGAGAGGAGGAGAGAGAGAGGAGAGAGGTGTGGCAGAGAGAGTAGAGGATAGGAGAGAAAGGAGAGAGGAGGAAGAGAGGAGAAGAGAGAGGGGAGAGAGAGGAAAAAGGAGAGGAGAGAGAAAGGAGAGAGAAGAGAGAGGAGAGTGGAGGAGAGGAGAGAGGAGACGAAGAGGAGAGGAGGGGAGGAGGAGAAACATGAGGATGAGAGAGGAGACGTGGAGGAGAGGGAGCAGAGGAGGAAGGAGAGGAGAGGCGACGAGGAGAGAAAGAGGAGAGGAGGGAGGAGGAGAAACATGAGGATGAGAGAGGAGAGTGGATTGAGAGGAGAGTGGAGGAGAGGAGAGAGGAGAGAAAGAGAGGAGAGGAGGGAGGAGAGGAGGGAGGAGAGGAGAGAGGAGGAGAGGAGGAGAGGAGAGAAGAGCGGAGAGAGAGGGAAAGGAGAGGAGGAGAGAAGAGGAGGGAGCAAGAGGGGGGGGAGGGAGGGAGGAGTGTGTGGTTCTCCGGTTGATTCAGGTCATCCAGCACCGTTACCCAGGGGCTGTCAACCTCAATAACGTTGTCGCCGTGGCAACCGTCTCCGAGCGATGGGGGCTGTTAGACGAGTCCCAGCACTCCATCGGGGGGGAAACGCCTCGCCAGCCAAACCAGAACTACGGGTTTCCATAGCACAGAGGAGGGTGTGGGGGGGAGGTAGAGGGTCGGCAGGTTAGGCATCAGAGGTCAAAGGCAAACGTGGGGAGAGTCTTGCTCTTCGGCCGCGGGAGGGAAGGGGTCGGAGGGCGGAGGGCGTCGAAGCCGCAAACACACTCCAGTAGTTTCCATGGCAACAGCAAAGGGGGAAATGAGTAGAGGAAGCGTGAACGTCTGCTCAGATTATTGATTCTATCCAATTAGGCGTGGAGTCCTGATCCTCGCCCGTTCAAACTGCCTCTTGATTGAGATTTCTCTTTTCCGAGAGGATCGGGCTCGGAAAATCTGCTCGATGGGGGCGAATAGAAGAAGAGAGAAGAAGAGAAGAGACTTTAGATGAGATGAGTCCTGGAAGACCAGCACAGCTCCGTGCCGGGGAATCGGGTTCTCAAAGATCGATGATCCTGGTTATCGTTGACACACGAAACCATCAACATTATGGATTACAGACACGGCGCCACCGGATTAGACATTGCCGTGTCGCTAAGCGGTGCCCTTGTGCAAGGCACATAGACGTACACACACACCACACACACACACACACACACACACACACACACACACAACCACATCCAAACATCACCTCTGGGCTCATCATGCTGTCACTGGAGTTCCATTTCTATTCAGTTTCGTCTCGTTTTCATTCGCTTTTGTTCCGTCCAATCTCAACACCAAAACACTTTCAGAAATGATTTTTTGTGAAAGGGTGGGAACTTGGGGGGGCTTGAGAGAACGCTATTCCTCATGTCTCTCCTTCAGGGACTCCAGGGATGATTGCTTACAGATCATGAATGATTCAGATCGTGGACAACGTGATTACTGGCCTCCCAGCAGGAGAAACAGCCTGGAGAACCCATCACTGGTCTAGTAAGCATTCATCATCTGATCACCACAACGCCATAGACCACCACTCAGCCAGCCAGTCAGTCAGTCAGCCATTTTTAAAGGGGACTGGCATAAGACATATTATATTGATATGGAGATGTTGCATTATAGAGATATTGTATTCTATAATATGATTATAATATGATTATAAATATCTAATATAGGAAAGTAGGCCTACTGCTTCATATGCACGTTGCAAATAACATCCTGATTTATTTGGAAGGGACCATGTACAATATTACACATAAATGTTACCACTTCATGCATTGTACCAGAGTTAGCCAAGGCTACTTTTCATCTGCGGTCCCCATATAGTCGTATATGGGGACTTCATGTCGTCCCCATTTGTTGTCAACACTCAGAACTTCCTGATACAAGCCATCAAGCACAGAGTTCCCCCTTTAAATAAAACATTTGGTACGTTTTAGACACCGACGCTAAATGATCAGACGCTGGTTTCCCAGACCGTACATCATCCTGCCGGCCGAGAAGCCACAGGAAGTCCTCTTCTAGACCGGCAGTTTCCCCGCATCATCCACTCATATGAGTGAGTCACCTCTCAGCCAGGGGCAGCAGCCCAGAATAAACACTCACAGGTGGGAGAGAGAGAGAGAGAGAGGAGAGAGAGAGAGAGAGAGAGAGAGAGAGAGAGAGAGACAGAGAGAGAGAGAAGAAGAGAGAGAGAGGAGAGAGAGCAGGAGTGTATGTATAGTGAGGGGGAGAGAGAGAGAGAGAGAGAGAGAGAGAGAGACGAGAGAGAGAGATAGAGAGAGAGAGGGGAGTGTATGTATCGTGAAGGGAGAGAGAGAGAAAGAGATATTGCAGTGTAACGTAAGAGAGCGGAGAGAGCGAGAGAGCGAGAGCGAGAGCGAGAGAGAGAGAGAGTGTAATGTATAGTGAGGGGGGGGAGGGAGAGAGAGAGAGAGAGAGGGGGGGAGTATATGTATAAGTGAGGGAGAGAGAGAAAGAGAGATATAGCAGTGTATGTAGAGAGAGAGAAAGAGAGAGAGAGTGTGTGAGAGAGAGACAGAGAGCGAGAGCAATAGAGGGAAGGGAGGGAGGGAGGGAGGGGGGGTGGCAGAAGAGAGTAGAACAAGATAGAGCCATGAGAGGCCAGAAACCCAGAGAGAGGGGTAGAGTGTGATGGAGAGAGAGAGAGAGAGAGCGAGAGAGAGCGAGAGAGAGAGAGAGACAAAGACAGAGAGAGAGCGAGCAACAGCCTGGGAGGGGACCATGTGACAGGGCGGCCCACGCTCGCTCTCGGTGTGAAAAACACTGAGAGTAAATCAAAAGGCCTTAATCAAAGGGCAAGCCTCAGGCGACGCAGAAACACAGCCGGAGCACATTCCACACCTGCCACTCCTCGCCCGCACAAAACATATACGAAGGAGGATACACTTGCCTCGGCTTCAAACTCTTCTGTATAATAGCTAACGTACGGGTATAAATATTATAAAGCATATACTCATGGGTTCAGGGAAATTAACATCACTCTAAGATATGGATGGCACATGCAACAGCAGCAGACGTAATGGGAAGAGTTAAATCATGAAAAGGAAATGCAAAGATGTAGCAATCGGCGATACAGATATAAGAGAAAGGCGAGAGTAGCTCAGGAAGGTATAAGAGCGGTTGTTCTGGGCAACAGAAGGGTTGTTGGTTTGGATCCCCGGGGCTCCTCCCCTCCTCCTAGCTAAGTGTGGAGGGTGTCCCTGAGCAAAGAACACCACCTAACCCTACCTTGCTCCTCCTAGCTAAGTGTGGAGGTGTCCCTGAGCAAGACACCACCTAAACCCTAACCTGCTCCTCCTAGCTAAGTGTGGGAGTGTCCCTGAGCAAGACGCCACCTAACCCTACCTGCTCCTCCTAGCTAGTGTGGAGCGTGTCCCTGAGCAAGACACCACCTAACCCTACCTGCTCCTCCTAGCTAAGTGTGGAGGTGTCCCTGAGCAAGACCCACCTAACTCTAACCTTGCTCCTCCTACTAACGTGTGGAAGGTGTCCCTGAGCAAGACACCACCTAACCCTACCTGCTCCTCCTAGCTAAGTGTGAGGTGTCCCCTGAGCAAGACACCACCTAACCCTACCTGCTCCTGACGTGTTGGTTGTTACCTTGCATGGTTGGCACCGCCGTCGGTGTATGAATGGGTGAATGTGAGGCAATAGTGTAAAGCGTTTGGATAAAAGCGATGATATAAATTCAATCCATAGAAGAGGAGGAGTAGAAGAGGCAATAGATACAGAATACTGCACATCGCTTGTGGTGAGGTCTTCATATCAGAAATCAAACCCGATGTTTCCAAAGTACACGCAGACTCTGTCGCACTCGCGGTTTGGTTTTTGGGGCATTACTTTAATAAATACGCGTTATAAACCATATTTGTGAGCATCACGCTCACAAAGAGTCGACGGGGTGTTAAAACACCAAGCAAGGTGAATACCTCTGTAATCCATGCCCGCATTAGAAGTGGATTAGCGAATATTTAGTCTGCGACAGGGGGCGGATGTACTTTTCACTTTTCACGTCCCCACACAGCGCCGGTCGGGGTTCAGATTCCTCGCTAACGGTGGGAACAGCGGCAGCAGGAAGGAAGGAAGTAACTCCACCGGTGAATCCGCCGTCGGTGTGGGAGGACAGACCTCAGCACAGCAGATAATCTTCTGTGTTCTGAGGTATCTGCCGCACACCGCCGTGGGTTCCCGACACGCCACGACGGCTTAAGCGCTTTGTGTGCGACTCCTACACACCCCCCCCCGCCCCCCCCCCACCCCCGCGCTAAAGAGTGTTCCTGTCGCACATCTCGGAAACTCCTGCACCGCCTGCATCGCTTTACTGTGTCTCTCCGCCGCACCAGTTGGGTTGGGTGACGTTCGTCGGGTTATTTTCGGTCCATCCAGGAGCAGGAGCCGTCTCTCCTGGAGGAGTGTGGACACTAAACACCCTTCTGGAACCTTCTGCGGCCACCTGGCGAGGGCCCCGCCTCCAACCCCCAGCCCCTCCCCACCCCCTTACCTGTATAGTGTAGTCTCTCTGCCATAGGTTCACTGGTGTGTCTCAGTCGGCGAATCACAGCTCAGTCTCAAGTCTTAATCGGATGGCCTGAGGAGAGGAGAGAAGAGGAGAGGTTGTTAGCTAGAGCTAGCCGGATGCTAGCTGCTATAACTATCGCTACCATGGTGCCAGAGCTAGCCGGATGCTAACTTCTATAACAATAACTACCATGGTGCCAGAGCTAGCCGGATGCTAACTTCTATAACAATAACTACCATGGTGCCAGAGCTAGCCGGATGCTAGCTTCTATAACAATAACTACCATGGTGCCAGAGCTAGCCGGATGCTAACTTCTATAACAATAACTACCATGGTGCCAGAGCTAGCCGGATGCTAACTTCTATAACAATAACTACCATGGTGCCAGAGCTAGCCGGATGCTAACTTCTATAACAATAACTACCATGGTGCCAGAGCTAGCCGGATGCTAACTTCTATAACAATAACTACCATGGTGCCAGAGCTAGCCGGATGCTAACTTCTATAACAATAACTACCATGGTGCCAGAGCTAGCCGGATGCTAACTTCTATAACAATAACTACCATGGTGCCAGAGCTAGCCGGATGCTAACTTCTATAACAATAACTACCATGGTGCCAGAGCTAGCCGGATGCTAACTTCTATAACAATAACTACCATGGTGCCAGAGCTAGCCGGATGCTAACTTCTATAACAATAACTACCATGGTGCCAGAGCTAGCCGGATGCTAACTTCTATAACAATAACTACCATGGTGCCAGAGCTAGCCGGATGCTAACTTCTATAACAATAACTACCATGGTGCCAGAGCTAGCCGGATGCTAACTTCTATAACAATAACTACCATGGTGCCAGAGCTAGCCGGATGCTAACTTCTATAACAATAACTACCATGGTGCCAGAGCTAGCCGGATGCTAACTTCTATAACAATAACTACCATGGTGCCAGAGCTAGCCGGATGCTAACTTCTATAACAATAACTACCATGGTGCCAGAGCTAGCCGGATGCTAACTTCTATAACAATAACTACCATGGTGCCAGAGCTAGCCGGATGCTAACTTCTATAACAATAACTACCATGGTGCCAGAGCTAGCCGGATGCTAACTTCTATAACAATAACTACCATGGTGCCAGAGCTAGCCGGATGCTAACTTCTATAACAATAACTACCATGGTGCCAGAGTTAGCCGGATGCTAACTTCTATAACAATAACTACCATGGTGCCAGAGCTAGCCGGATGCTAACTTCTATAACAATAACTACCATGGTGCCAGAGCTAGCCGGATGCTAACTTCTATAACAATAACTACCATGGTGCCAGAGCTAGCCGGATGCTAAGTTCTATAACAATAACTACCATGGTGCCAGAGCTAGCCGGATGCTAACTTCTATAACAATAACTACCGTGGTGCCAGAGCTAGCCGGATGCTAACTTCTATAACAATAACTACCATGGTGCCAGAGCTAGCCGGATGCTAACTTCTATAACAATAACTACCATGGTGCCAGAGCTAGCCGGATGCTAACTTCTATAACAATAACTACTATGGTGCCAGAGCTAGCCGGATGCTAACTTCTATAACAATAACTACCATGGTGCCAGAGCTAGCCGGATGCTAACTTCTATAACAATAACTACCATATCGGCCCAAGCTGCGGAACACATTGAGCAGAGTTAGCTGCTAATTAGCTGCAAAGTTGTGTTATGTTTTTGGAACTTTTTTAGTCTGAATATTTTAGAGGATTAAACGTTAAACGCGGGAGACAGCTGGACGAGTGTCGTGAAAAAACCCCCACTTTGCCAGAGGCGCATGCTCACATATTTTGATTAAAAAGAATACTTCTGTGGGCACTTTGTAAAAAACAGCACACACACCATACATCATCACACACACAACACCACAACACACCACAGCAACCACACACACACACACACACAACACACCCCCAACCCCACTTTTCTTGGCGCCGCACAGTATACAGATTTGTTCACAGACCCGATTTTAGGAGAAGAAATGTTCCGGTGAAATAGGTCACCGTCCAGATATGATTAAATACGTAATCCTGGAGAGATATTTTTTGGGAACGTCGCAGCAGCACCACAACGCCTCCCATTGGCAAATTATTCCGGATTATAATCCCCTTATCTCCCCGTTGCCGCTGTTCTCGCCTCTCATCCCGTTAGGAAGTGTAGAGCCGCGTTGCCCAACATGTGGTCGGGAACCCCGCCTTTGGGGTCACGGAGGTCCCTCGGCAGTTCATAAGCTACTGATACGTGTGTATGTGACGGAGCATTTTTGATAAATGGTAAATAGTAAATGGATTGCGTTCATATCGCGCTTTTATCCAGAGCGTTTTACAGTATTGCCTCACATTCATACTCAAGATCCGGAGGGGGGGGGGGGGGGGGGGGGGGGCGCAGGTGAGGATGCTTTACCCAGCCACCAACCACGCACACACATATCCATGAAAAGATTAATATTCACAGAGCGTTACTGTCCATCAACAGTACAGACAGAATATCCCCTTTGACACGACACATCAAAACATGAAAACCCAATATCCACTTCCTGCAGACATGAAAGAACGACCAACGTGCGATGCTTTTAAAGTGCGCCGCGCCGCTCAGATAACCTCCGCGCTTTAGTAATTAGCAACCGCACATTTCACGTCATTATCTCCCCGACGAATCAACACTGATCTAAACGAAGGGAGTTCTGCCCCCGCAGAGCACAAAGACCCCATCTCCAGATCACCAGAACCTGCAGCGCTTCGTTAGCGTAACGTGCGTGCAATGCTAACGACGTCGCTGCGAGTTCTGGAGGGAGATCTGACGGACAAGCCGGTGCGCGCGTGCACAAACGCACACACACACACACACACACACACACACACACACACACACACACACACACACACACACACACACACACACACACACACACACACACAGAGCGGTGGACCTTCTCCAAGCAGGTGGAACCGCCAGCTTAGCCACAAAGTTAAAGCCCTCATCAGTATTGGAGACGGCCATCTGAGCGAGCTAGCAAGCTAATTTGCACAACAGAGGCATACAGGCGGTGAGTGTTGTGTGCCGTTAGAGCACGACTACAGCGGGACTTTTACTTTGCAAAGCTTTTGAACACAGAGGTGGTCAAAGTCTAAACTGAAGAGTTAAAATTTGTAGAGCCCAGTCATAGATATTCTTATAGCAGTTGCTGTTGTACTACGTGTTTGACCCTTGAATCCCCAGCGTGGATTTAAATTTACTTTTGTTCAGGGCATTTGGCAGAAAGCTTTTATTCAAGCGGTACATTGTTGAAAGAGAAGCAATATTCGCGTGTGGTAATAAAGATAAGATAGAGCAGGTTTAGAGCATTCATAATTACTCGGTTGCCTGCATAATAGCTGGGGAAGAGCAGATGTGGCTTCTGAAGTGGCATTCCAACATCTAGAACATACAATATGCTAAACCAATGAATATTTAGATAATATCAAGATGTACAAACAAGTTAGTGGCTGGGTTCGAAGAGGGAAGGCAAGTCCAGGTGACTCTGAACAGTGGATTTGAGTCTCTTGTTAAGAGGGGGGTTTATGATAAGAGCCGGTGCCTCTGACAGGTGGATTTGAGTCATCTGTTAAGGAGGGGGTTATGTGAGTCCAGGTGAACTCGAAAGGTGGGTCTTGAGTCTCTTGTTAAGGAGGGGGGTTATAGTAGAGTCAGGTGAACTCTGAACCGGTGGGTCTTGAGTTCTTGTTAAGGGCGGGGGATTAGCAGAGTCCAGGTGACTCTGAGAGTGGTCTTGAGTCTTCTTGTAAGGGGGGGGTTATGTAGAGTCAGGTGAACTCTGAAGGTGGGTCTGAGTTTTGTTAAGGGGGGGGTTATGTAGAGTCCAGGTGGAACTCTGATCAGGTGGGTCTTGAGTTCTTGTTGTAAGGAGGGGGGTTATGGTAGAGTCAGGTGAACTCTGAACAGGTTGGGTCGTTGATCGTCTTTGATTAAGGGGGGGGTTTTGTAGAGTAGGTGAACTCTGAACAGGTGGGTCTTGAGGTTCTTGGTAAGGAGGGGGGTTATGTAGAGTCCAGGATGAACTCTGAAGGTGGGTCTTGAGTCTTCTTTTAAGGAGGGGGGTTATGTAGAGTCCAGGTGACTTGACAGGTGGTCTTGAGTTCTGTTAAGGAGGGGGTTATGGGTAGATGTCCGGTGAAGCTCTGACGGTGGGTCTGAGTCTCTTGTTAGGGGGGGGTTTGTAGAGTCAGGTGACTCTGAAAGGTGGGTCCTTGAGTCTCTGTTAGGAGCGGGGTTATGTAGAGTCAGGTGAACTTGACGTGGGTCTTGAGTCTGCTTGTTAAGAGGGGGTTTGTAGAGTCAGGTGAACTATGAAGGTGGTTGATTCTTGTTTAAGGAGGGGGGTTATGTGGTCCAGGTGAATCTGAACAGGTGGGCTTGATCTCTTGTAAGGAGGGGGGTTATGTAAGAGTCAGGTGAACTCTGAACAGGTGGGTCTTGAGTCTCCTTGTTAAGGAGGGGGTTATGTGAGTACAGTGAACTCTTTAACAGGTGGTCTTGAGTCTCTTGTTAAGAGGGGGGTTTATGTAGGGGGAAGAGTCGCATCCAGGTGCACTTGAAAGGTGATTTGAGTCTTGCGGAGCTGGCGAGCGATCTCGGCCGTCTGACGTAGCCGGAGCTCATTCCAACCGCTGAGGAGCAAAGGAACAGACAGAAAGAGCTGAGGGGGACTGTTGTGCCGAGGATGGATGTTTCTCTCCCAGGGGAGGGTGGTGGTGTGGTGGTGTATTTATCCTCCCATATCGTCCCTTTCTTGCAGGACCCGCTTTGTGGAGCACTGCGCCATGGTGTATTTAGAAACCTACATCGCATTTAGGCTATTAGCCGCTTTTATTCCACAGTGACATTACGACGGTGGGGCTGAGAAAAATCGGAAGGCTCAATACCAATAATGGGCGAGCGAGAAGAACCAACTATACCGCGGAGCAAGCTTTAGAACAAAGAAACAGGAACACAAGAGAGTGCAGCGCCGATAGAAGAACTAAATATCGAGCAACTGACAT
>PIJE02001549.1:0-15999 GCA_002895965.2 Coryphaenoides rupestris | reverse complement strand
AACCGCCACCGCCTCTAATGTGGATATCTCAATCTGTGAAACACAAGGAGCTCCCCCCCGCCCCCCACCAGCGCTCCCCCAAGGTCTTATTACATGCTAGTCTCACACGTGTGTCGTCAACCCCCTCCCTCCCGGCGGCTCAGACTGAATGAGCTTCTGCCGCTGTCTGGCGGTGTCTCTGAAGGAGTTCTCATCCTGGAGGAGGATTATATTGCTCCCCTCCTGTCGTCCCCCTTCCCCAGTAACGCTCAGGTACGAACAGATTGATTCAGGACAAGCCTCTGGTGGCTGAAAGGGCCGGATGGTCTTGTGGAGGGTTGTGTTGTAATATTAAGGCCAAGGGCTCAGCCACGGCAATATGTGAATCGGTGGATCACCTTAGGGATAGGCGAGGCCGCCGCCAATGCGCCAAAAACCAGCCAGCCTCTCTCAAACCTCCAGCTGCTTCCGACATCCTCAGAGCTAAATTGCTCGGCGAGGTGTTTTTGATGTCCTGACGGCGAAACATACATCGGTACATTAATCATGAGCAAACTGGCAAATTCCTTGATGTAGCTTTTGCTCCGATTTCTCCGACCTGCTGGCCATCCCACGATCGATCACACATTCACGATGTGTGATGTTTTTTTTTTATTGGACCGGTGTGCTTTGTGCAGCTTCATTCATCGTAACGTAGACCGCCAAACACCCACACTGTCTGTTATTTTCAATATATCTGCACGACACCAGTGGGACTGGAGTTACAGGAGGCTGAGAAGCCCTGCTTAGGCCGTGTGTGTGTGTGTGTGTGTGTGTGTGTGTGTGTGTGTGTGTGTGTGTGTGTGTGTGTGTGTGTGTGTGTGTGTGTGTGTGTGTGTGTGTGTGTGTGTGTGTGTGTGTGGGTGAGGGGAGGGGAAGCCTGTGGACTGTGTATGCGAGGAGGGGAGAGGAGAGAGGAGAGAGGAGAGAGAGGAGGAGGCGTTAGTTCTGCCCGGTGATGGGGAGGGCCAGAGGGTACCTGATTACACCTCAATCCGAGGCGGGGAAGGTGTTTGACTCGCAGGGTTACGGAGACAAGGGTGCGGGAACGCTGTTCCCAGGGGAGACACACTAGCCCACGCAAAACAACAACACCTCGGGAAAAATCCATGCTGAACAAAATTCATTACGAGAGAAAATCCTGTCAGGAGCAAATCCTTTGTAAAGAATAGCGTATACAGAGGAAAATGCTGTTTCAAGAAAACACCCACTTAAGAATACCTACGGAAGAAAATATTGTATATCTTTCACCCGTTCCTGCATATCTGGAGGGTCTTACACAAAGCCCTGAAGACCATCCCTGCTGGATAAGCTCAAACACCACAAACATCTACTACTTTAGTTCAGCGTTGCCCAAAGTTTAAAGCTCTGTGGGCTCCACAACGTAATCTCACTGGAGATCCACAAAGATGCCATTTTGAACAATCACAGCTGCCATCAATATTCTTGCCTTGATGAATTCTACGACAACATTTCTCTCCCAAAACAACTGTGGAGTGTGTGTGGTTGGTGGTCGGTTTAAACAGCCTCACCTGGCTGATTGAGTCAGGCTGATAAGTCTGGGGCTGCAGGGTGAGGCTGCACACCTGTGGTGCGCATTGCGTATTCAAGGCCCACAGGATAAAACCAGCCATCGCCACACACACACTCAGAGATCAAGCGATATGGTTCTAGCAGTTACCACCTGCTCGGCTTTCATTCATCCCACAAAAGTCTGCAATAAACCGGTTTATTCAACATCCACCTGCGCCCTGATATTGGAGGAGCCATGGGAAGCCAGCTTTTGTGTCGTGTAGCAGCAGCTATGCTACATATGCTCATCAATGTTTAACCGAGGGCTGTCTGTTGAAAGTGGAATGAAACATTTTCAAAGGAGCCATTGTTTGGAAAATGTTTGACGCAGCTTATGTTGTACTTCAGCCCACAACATTGTGTAAACTGGCCATTGTAGAAATATACAGTAGGACTGATCAGAGGTTCTGCTGTAACACAGTAGGACTGATCAGAGGTTCTGCTGTAACACAGTAGGACTGCTGGATCAGATGTTCTGCTGTAACACAGTAGGACTGATCAGATGTTCTGTTGTAACACAGTAGGACTGATCAGAGGTTCTGCTGTAACACAGTAGGACTGATCAGAGGTTCTGCTGTAACACAGTAGGACTGATCAGAGGTTCTGCTGTAACACAGTAGGACTGATCAGAGGTTCTGTTGTAACACAGTAGGACTGCTGGATCAGAGGTTCTGCTGTAACACAGTAGGACTGCTGGATCAGAGGTTCTGTTGTAACACAGTAGGACTGCTGGATCAGAGGTTCTGCTGTAACACAGTAGGACTGCTGGATCAGAGGTTCTGCTGTAACACGGTAGGACCGCTGGATCAGAGGTTCTGCTGTAACACGGTAGGACCGCTGGATCAGAGGTTCTGCTGTAACACGGTAGGACCGCTGGATCAGAGGTTCTGCTGTAACACGGTAGGACTGCTGGATCCCAGATTAGTCGAGAACAAACAGATTTGCTGTGCAGAGATTCAGCAGCATTGGCTAATGTGACATCGGCCGTTATGCAACAGCTCTGCCAATCAGAGCTTCCATCCAGGTCACATCTGAACAGCTGAGCCAATCACAGCTGCCTTCCTGCCACACGGATCGCTCTGATATATGAGGCCCATTGAAGTGTGCTGTTCACTCATTCATATTCATGAGTGAACACATATGTGAGGCTGCATGACGGACACACAAGACGCGACACACGAACCGACCAGAGAGAGAACGCCAGAACACACAGAGGAAACAAGCATAATAATAAGGGAACAGAGAGGAGAAAGACCAATGCAGTAATCTAATTACAATAATATGAACGACTAAACTCATTAGATAACAATACACACATTGAAACAGTGTTAGAATCAATGGAGTCTCGTAGAATATGAAGTGTCGTGACAATGAATTAAATTAAAGGATACATACCACCAGGTGTTGGTGCGATTAGCCATCCCTATCGGTTTTAAAAACCGATGTTATCTTCCGTTTTTTGACATCACAAGTGGGAGTGTCCACCGAGAAGTATGCTGGACAGATCTGGATAGATTCTCTCCACTCTGCCAGCCGTTCTTAAGGAACATGCAAATTCAGCACTTTAACAATTTGCTCGTTGCTCCAGCATCGATTGTACGCATTTGATTTTTATCAGCCTCGCTTATAAGTTTGGATAAAAGCAGCGCCTAATAACGAAGGAATATATGCTGACGGTTATTCTTCCATTCATGCCGCCGTCTTTCTCTCTTCCGATGCGCAAACGCAGAGAAGCACGTCCACATTTAGACCCTGTGGGTGAATTTCAAGCAAAACCACATCGGGAAATGTCGTCGTTTTAAACCCAAGATAATTGCGCTCTGTTGATCTGCATGTGATACAATACTATATTGTATTCTACTGCAAGTCCTCTGTCCACGGTCAAATTTAATCGGCGCTCAGAATGTGTTGATGTTGTGCGTACATGTGTTCGTACGTGTTGATGTTGTGTGTCTTTAGGTTTAGATATAGGGAGCAAATCTCTCTGGACGGTTTATGTCGATTCACTACCTCCACCCGCGGCCGTAATACACTTAGAGCTTGAAAGCAATAAAGTGAGAAGTGGAATACGCCTTTCACTGTGAAACACTCAGAGGGGGGAAAAAATTGCTTGAAAATGAAATGGCGGGCAAAGGTGGAAATGGCGTGACTTTTAAAGTGCCCTCTGAGCAGACAATATGGTATTTAATAGATGTTGTGACCAAAAGTGTCATTTCAGAGACAGGAGAATTTATCTGCCACACAACCAGGGATGGAAAGTACTTGAGGAGAATATTGAGTCACTTCAGGTGCGGTTATTTGGGGGACATTAGACTGCGATATTCACAGCAAGTGATACACATTTGACCTCACAATACGTGCGTCTTACACCGGGAGGGGATCGGAGATCCTCCACCTCCCCTCGCAGCCATCACTACGACAAGCAGCACCACCACCACCACCACCACCACCCTCTCTACTACTTCCCTCTCTCCCTCCAACATGCACACATACACACACACACACACACACACACACACACACACACACACACACACACACACACACACACACACACACACAATGAGAAAATGCATAATGTGTGTGTGTGTGTGTGTGTGTGTGTGTGTGTGTGTGTGTGTGTGTGTGTGTGTGTGTGTGTGTGTGTGTGTGTGTGTGTGTGTGATACAGAACAGAGAACAGCCGGTTGGAACAACTATGCTGACACGTTAAAATGCCACGAACACAAGGATGCTGTTTTTATACACAGATATACATTATATGAAAGAGAGAGAGAGAGAGAGAGAGAGAGAGAGAGAGAGAGAGAGAGAGAGAGAAAGAGAAAGACAGAGACAGAGAAAGAGAGAGAGAGCATTATCTACTAATCATATCCTAACCTTTTCACTGCATTTCAATTAGATTTCTTAAATCTTTCTAATATTCCTACTATGTTGTACCGTATGTTGGATCCTATTTAACTGGTATGCAAATATACGTTTTCTACGCCAATAAAGCTGATGAGAGAGAGAGAGACTGGGTGTGAGTGAGAGAGTGCAGTGTGTGTGTGTGTGTGTGTGGAAATTCTTTATACATATTGACAATATTGTCCAAACGCTCCTTTAACGATCATTATCTGAAATTAATGTATAATCACTCCTTAAACCACCTGAACCTGGATTATGTAAATCACATCTTAAACATCAGCTAAATAACCGCAGAGAAAACACAAGAGTCCCCATCTGCACCGCCAAGTCGTGTCCACAGCTTTAGCATCGGTAACGTGAGCGCTTAGCAGAAAGGAATCAGCTGGACGGAAATGAGCCCACTCCCTGGGGGGGTGGGGGGGGTCGCGCGAGGTCGCCATGGCATACGCGCTGATTACAATGACCTGACTCCTGACCCAAACACACACACACACAGACCACGTGCCAAGTCTTAGTTGCGAAGGAGTCACTTCTGGATGCTTTTTCGCCGTCGGCGGTTGGATCGGGAATTCGCACGGAGTCGACACGGACGAAAGAGTCTCCTAACGACTGCACTGTACAGACACAACGTGGGAGACCTCATGAATAAACTAACAAACTGAAATCGCTGGACATCGACAACAAGGCCGGCCGGCAACGTGCCCTGACATCTCCATCCCCTCCCGGCAGGATCAAGGCGGGCCAGTCACCCTAAGACCACAGAACCAAAGGTATTATCTCCTCCAGAGTAGCAGGAGGAGGAGGATCTGACGGCCGCAAAAAATTCCGCTTCCTCCTCCGCGTCACGTTGTCTGAGGCTGTAAGGACCTCCTCCGCCTTCATCGGGGGCCGGCTAAGACCCCCACACACACACACCCCCACCCAAACACCCCACCCATACAGCACCAGCGCCACGCCAGCCGGACCCAGCGATGGGATTACCGAAGTGTGCGGATCCGTTTGCCGTTCCAAACTAATTCCAACGCCGAGTCGGCACAAAGGCGAACAAGCGTGACTCCACCTCCCAGCACCACCTCCTCCACCCTCCCGCCTCCGCCCACGACCACGAGCATGAGCCGAGACGCCGGGATACTTGGGGAGATCGTTTAGGGGAGGAGGTCAATCCTTCTCTTTCATTCATCTCCATGAAACCAGATAAAACCGTCCAGAAGGATTTATTCCTATCTCCTCAACCGTATCTCTCTATCTCTATCCTGCATTAGGGATGGAGTGTGGAAAACGCCTGAGGTTGGTTTGTTGGATAGCTCTCGGTGTCTCTAGGGGGCGCCGCTCAGCACAGATGGGTAACTCTTAGCCCGACTGACATCATTTTGACGTCGAGTTATTGGCGGAGTTTCGTGTCAAGATTTGGGTCATCTGCCAAAAGTGGCGCTGTGGAGGGGAGATCTAGGTGGTGCAGGCAACATGATCATTAATTCTGCATAAACTACACCGCAGTGAAATGACCACAAAGCCGGTTGAAGTTAAATGGTAAATGGATTGCAATTTTATCGGCTTTCATTCCAACAGCCTCTTTACCAGGTATTGCCTCATTCACCCATTCATATTCACCGACGGTGGTGTCAACCATGCAAGGTAACAACCAACACGCAAGGAGCCGGTAAGGGTTAGGTGGTGTCTTGCTGCAGGGACACCTTCCCACTTAGCTAGGGAGGAGCAGGTAGGGTTAGGTGGATGTCCCTTTGCTCAGGGACACCTCCACACTTAAGCCTAGGAGGAGCAGGTAGGGTTAGGTGGTGTTCTTGCTCAGGGACACCTCCACACTTAGCTAGGAGGAGCAAGGTAGGGTTAGGTGGTGTCTTGCTCAGGGACACCTCCACACTTAGCTAGGAGGAGCAGGTAGGGTTAGGTGGTGTCTTGCTCAGGGACACCTCCACACTTAGCTAGGAGGAGCAGGTAGGGTTAGGTGGTGTCTTGCTCAGGGACACCTCCACACTTAGCTAGGAGGAGCAGGTAGCGGTTAGGTTGGTGTCTTGCTCAGGGACACCTCCACACTTAGCTAGGAGGAGGCATGGTTAGGGTTAGGTGGTGTCTTGCTCAGGGACACCTCCACACTTAGCTAGGAGGAGCAGGTAGGGTTAGGTGGTGTCTTGCTCAGGGATCACCTCCACACTTAGCTAGGAGGAGCAGGTAGGGTTAGGTGGTGTCTTGCTCAGGGACACCTCCACACTTAGTAGGAGGAGCAGGTAGGGTTAGGTGGTGTCTTGCTCAGGGACACCTCCACACTTAGCTAGGAGGAGCAGGTAGGGTTAGGTGGTGTCTTGCTCAGGGACACCTCCACACTTAGCTAGGAGGAGCAGGTAGGGTTAGGTGGTGTCTTGCTCAGGGACACCTCCACACTTAGCTAGGAGGAGCAGGTAGGGTTAGGTGGTGTCTTGCTCAGGGGACACCTCCACACTTAACTAGGCGGAGGGTCGGGGATCGAACCGGCGCCAGATGACTGACTCTACCTGAGCCAATAATGTGTTCATTTCAGTCATTCACCCTCAATTCTCAGTTGTTCTGTGAAAATCAAGCATAGAGATGTGCACACATCGACAACTACATCATCTTCGCACAACAACGATCCTCTGTACTCAGAACCATTAGCTCACAACAACACACTGCAGGGAACGCTGCAGGCAGGCAGACAGGCACGGGGCTTCCGAGCCCTCTGATTGGCTATTCACATGCACCGCTTCTGTGCTCACTGATTGGCACATAGACGCACATACGTACACACACACACACGCACACACACACGCACACTCGAGAGGCAAATGGGAAGTGATTAAGAACATGTGCGTGTGCACTGAGGCTGTCAGCTCTGATTGGCTACGGGCAGAGCTGACGAGGAAGTAATGAGCAGATATTACATCGGAGGGTGGGGGGCTCGCTACAAGACGCGCAAACAGCCCCTCTTCACGTCACCTAATAGTCGTCGGGGCTGGAGACATGAAGATGATGATGACGATGACGGTATTAATATCACACGGCCAGCAAAAAATAAAATGCCTTATTAGTTTAATTCAACCCTGCAGAGCGGATGAAGACATGAAGCGATTGGTCGGCTGTGTGCGTGTGCTTGTGTCCTCGTGTGTGTGTCCGTGTGTGTGTCCTCGTGTGTGTGTGTCCGTGTGTGTGTCCTCGTGTGTGTGTCCTCGTGTGTGTGTGTCCTCGTGTGGCCCGCATGAATGATGGATAAATAAATACTTTGATAAATAAATAAATGAAGCTGAATAAGTTGCAGAGTGCTTGTAAGGAGACTTTCTATTTTGGTATTTAACAGGTTAAAAAAGTGCGCCTGCTCACGGGTAGTCATGTTTGGAGTTGTTTTTATTGAAATCATTGTTGGATATTGAACTAAATACAATATTCAATGCTACTGATGGTGTCTACCAAATCTAAACTACTCTAAAATCTAAACAGCAGCAAACCAAACTACTATAGTATATATACAGTTGACCTGGATGCAGTCCACGCGTAAGATACATTTGACTCATTATTCAATAATTCATAATATTCATAGTATTTATCTTTGGGACAAACTATAATCCCATACGACAGGAGGGTTTGAATAATTTGGCACTTTGGCATTCACAGAACAGCACGAGATAGAAGGGCCCGGCGATATGCAAATGCATCTATTCCCCGGACTCTAACTGTACACAGCACACTCGGCGCTCTTTAAACAAGAAATATTAAAATGCATTTTTCACCGCGACCCTTTAGTTATATCGGCTATAAATTCAGATTATTGAGGCGGTAACTGCGTTATAGAGTCCATTACAGGCTATTCCGCCGGCTAAGCCCAGACAATGACGGATCCTGAATGTATGCTAATAAAGTGGCGCTGGGGTTGCTACGCTAGCACTCGGCGTAACCAAGGGACCTCTCCAGCCCGCTGCGCTCCCCGCCGCTTGCTCGACCCGGGGCCATCAAACCATCGCTCTTCCTTGTCCCCTCAGAGTATGATCCCCCCCCCCCAACAACAACAACAACAACATCAACAACACATGCGCTGGCGTTCTACTCGGCAACACTTATCGCCTTCTTCAGTGCCGCCGCGCCAGGCGGGACAATAATCGTCAACACAGCAACACGGGCCGTTAACGGTGTTAACGGTAAACACTGCCCCGCCCCTCGCCCTTCCTCCTGCATCCTGCACCCCCCGGAGGTTATGTTCTGGCGGTACTCTGTTCACCACCAGACCCCCTTCAGCACACCAACTTCTGTGAAGTTTGATCACCTCGGCTCTCGCCAAAAACATGTGCGTTTGGATGACCGTTTTTATTACCTTTTTTTATGGGCTGGACAGCGAAAAGTGACCAGAATGTGGGGAGAAAGCAAGAGAGGGAATGACATGCGGCATAGCACCATGGGTGGGAATCAAACCTGTGGCCACTACAGTTTAGATAAACACGCCAACGGGTTGAGACACCAAGCTAGCCCATTATCTGTTACTTTTTGTCTCAGTCTCTATTGGCCAGTGTCCCTCTTCACCACTGAGCTGATTAGCGGCTAGCGATTAGCATCGCACACATCCATGCAACACACTGGCGCACTGGATATTAGCGATTCTTGAAAGATGCTGAGATCATGAGTTCCTAAAATAATAATTCAATAAAAAATGAAAAATATCACTTCATTATTTGCATAACTAAAACACGAAATGAAGTTCCTAAAATAATAATTCAATAAAAAATGAAAAATATCACTTCATTATTTGCATAACTAAAACACGAAATGAAAACAAAGCACCCATGAATCTTATTATTAGTATAATTATACTCTAATCCGGTTTTTTTTATTTGTTCATTTTCTGTTTGCTTTGAGACACCAGAAAAAGAGATCTTTATTATAAAGATGGAGTCTTTGTGAACAAGGAACTTTCCTTGTCTTCGTGCACGAGGAACCAAGGATCTCATCACATCACCCCCCCCCGGCATCAAGTCTTACCCCTCCCTGTCTTACCCCTCCCTGTCTTACCCCTCCCTCGCCCCCAGACACAAACCGTTGTGCTAAATGGTACAAAATGGTGGACAAGGCTCCGCTGAGCCGGCAGGCAGCTTATCCTGTAGAACGAGGCCTTTATGAGAGATCCTGCCAGCGGGCGAAGGGCTCGTGGTGGGCTCTGGGCTGCTGCAGTGGTGGTGGTTTCACCTGCTCAGCTCTGGCCGCCGCTAAGCTAAGCTAAGCTAAGCTGCTGCTGCTGCTGCTGCTGCTGCTGCTGGTGGTGGTGGTATCTCACAGGCAAGAGCGGCAAATCAAAGAGGGTTGGGCTGGCAGGCTTAATTCGGTGAGAGAGAGACACACACACACACAGACTCACACAGACCCATGCTGGGTGTTCGCTCAGCAGAGTGAGACGTTTAGCGGTAGCTTGTTTCAGACACGCAGGAGACTGAGAGATCTGAAGATTAACCAGGCGCAGGAATGAGGATGAGGAGGGTGAGGAGGAGGAGGATGATGATGACATCTCTCAGCATGGAGCACACACACACACACACACACGTGCGCGCGCACACACGAGATGCCCCCACTCTCCTCCTCTCTTCCCTCCCTCCCCTCTCTCTCCCTCTCCTCTCCCCTCTCCTCTCCCCCTCTCCTCCTCCTCTCCTCCCCCCCTCTCCTCCCCTCCTCCCTCTCCCCCCCTCCTCTCCTCCCTCCCCTCCCCCCCCCTCTCCTCCCTCTCTCTCCCTTCCTCCCTAACCAGGCGCAGGAATGAGGATGAGGAGGGTGAGGAGGAGGAGGATGATGATGACATCTCTCAGCATGGAGCACACACACACACACACACACACACGTGCGCGCGCACACACGAGATGCCCCTACACTCGTACACAAATAGTAACATCGTCAGCATGTATACAGTAGCAGCACATATCCAAATACACACACATACACACACCCCTGCTGCAGAGCCGCATACACACAAACATACCCTCCCCCATTCCACCCACCCCATAACACACTAGGGACACACACACACACACACACACACACACACACACAGCCTGCCGCTCACAGATTGTAACATTTTTATAATTTGTTATTGATCAACATATAAAACTTGTGGCGCTCGGAGGGTGTGATCATGTCTCGATCGATAACCAAATGGTCGGCGATCGTTCTTGTCTTCCATTTAGCCGAGACTCTCGGGTGATAAAACTACAACCATTCACACAAAATTTTGACAAAAATCACACAACTGTAACGTGTGAAGACTTCTTTTGTACTAGTTTTCTAATGTACTGGTTTACAAGTGTACCAACTAGTGTTCTAATGTACAAGTGTACCAGTGTATCAGGCGTTGATGTGTTGGCCAGGTTACGCACACGCACACACACTTCCAACAATCTAACGACAAGACAGCGTGTCCCTGCACTCACACACAACTTCCCATCCATCCAGCCTCCCAGCCACCCCTCCTCTCCTCCTCCTCCTCCTCCACTAGTTATCCCCCCCCCACCAGTATAAATTGAGTTAGTCTGCCGCTCGTGCAGCAGGTTAGCATCGCGCGGTCGACACCGCCATCCATCAGACGGACCATCGCTGCAGTCCTATTAAGGTCAAGCGACCCGCCACCCGCAGGGGAGAGAGAGAGGGAGGGGGAAAGAGAGAGAGAGACAGGAGAGAGAGAGAGAGAGGAGAGAGAGAGAGAGAGAGAGAGAGAGAGAGAGAGAGAGAGAGAGAGAGAGAGAGAGAGAGAGAGAGAGAGAGAGAGAGAGAGAGAGAGAGAGAGAGAGAGAGAGAGAGAGAGAGAGAGAGAGAGAGAGAGAGAGAGAGAGAGAGAGAGAGAGAGAGAGAAAGGTAAATACACAGTCCCAGAGGAAATACACATCTATTATGGGCCGGAGCGAGTGATGGATGTTTAGCAGAAACGGTTCCCTCCCTTCTCCTCTCAGGTGAAGATGAAGGTTTGGTGGGTGGGGGGGGGGGGGCGAGTGGCGAGACAAGATGTCCTCCGTCATCAAACCCACCTGGTCGAACTTTTCAAAAGTACGCTTGTTCTGTTCCGTGTTTCAAAAAACCGTGTGTTCTTCTTCAAATCAATAAAATACACACACAGACCTCGTCGTGAATATGAATGAATAGAAAACATAAAGTAAAGATAAATGAAATAAGAGAATAGAGGTGAGACTTCAACCGTCAACTCAACTGCTCTGGGGGGAAGGGGGGAAGTCACGCATTAAGAAATAAACATTTATCTACCTTAATGAAGGTAGATAATCCAAGAAATAAACACCTTAACAAAGAAGGTAAACCAAGAAATAAACACCTTAACAAAGGTAGATAAACAGACCACTACCAACAGGCTTGACTAACCAACCATTCAACCACCATCCAACTACCACCAGGCGTTGGTTGCCGTTTCAGTGACATCACAAGTGGGAGTGTGTCCACCCAGATGTACAATAACTAGATCACTCTCCCAGCCGACCCACTGGACTGGACCAACTGGTAGGCTGATGTCACACACAGGGAGGGTGGACACTCCCACTCGTGATGTCACGACGTAACAATGACAATTTTAGTCACTTAAATAGGGGCTCATACTTAAACTAAACATGAATGAGAGGGGAATATAGCTTAAGACCGGGAGATGAGAATGTGCTCCATAGAGTACAGCAGTATGTACAACTGTAAGGATGCTGACAAGCTGACAGAAATATCAACCTCAGCAGATTAAGTCGAACGAGGACATTCTGCAGTATTTATAATGGAGTCACTCAGAATACGCTGAATATGACTTGCAGTCAGTTCAGATCCACGGCCGTACGGGTCACCAGGCTAGGAGGCTCGGGGTAGCATCTTGCCCGAGGTTACGTCAACAGGCTAGAGTGTGGTGGACACGAGGGTTAGAGAACCCAGAACCTTCCGATTAGAGGAGTCAATGACAACACAATAAGCCCTACAGCGGCTGGGAGCCAGGGATCGAACCGGCAGCAAGCCCTCGCGGGGTGCGAGGGATGACTTCCTGTCAGCGCTTTCTCCGTTTCCCGTCTCCTGTCTCTCTCTCTCTGCCTCTTGTAATCTTGGGAGTTGTAAAGGGACCAATTCCATTTCTGAGAAAGCAATTCAAAGTTTAATAGTAAACCACAGACAGCAATCACACGCATTTCTCGCTGCCAGTGGAGCCGCGGACGCATTTTTAGGCGCCCGACTTGAGGTCTCCGGTAGATTCGGACGTCTCCTGCGAGCCACTTCAGACGGACACGACTCTCTGGGAGTTCTGAAGAGCAGCCCGCCAAGGGAATCCTCGACAGCGGTCATGGAATAAGTTAGCCTCTCCAATTGGCCTACGGGGATTCATAGTATTATTTTTATTATTCATTCAGTTCGAAACATGAGCATTTAAAAACCAAGACGTTCAATTTTTGAGCACATCGGATTCTTGAATTGATCGGCTAAGTCGGTGAAGGAACTTGCAGCGGAAGTAGAACAGACACACACGGGCGGCAGTAGTAAGAGCGGTTGCTGGTTCGATTCCCGGGCTCCGCCTAGCCAAGTGTCGAGGTGTCCCTGAGCAAGACACCACCTAATCCTAACACACAGAATGCGGCCCTTCACACAGCCGTCGGCGTATGAATGGGTGAATGTCAGGCAACCGTACATCGCTTTGGATAAAAGCAATATATACATGCAATCCACTTATCATTTACACACAGACACACACGGCCTCTTTGAACGATTGCCTCGTAATATTGACACAAGGACGTCATTATCGAATCATTATGTAAATATCATCAAGGTGTCAAGAAGACATCATATCATCACAGCCACGGAGGCATTGACCCTGAGAGGCATCGCTTAGTCAATCAAGTACTTAGCTAGCTGTGCTAATAGAGGAGAAAAACGTCGGGAGAGAACTATGGTGCTAAAATGGCCACTGTGTGCGTTCCAGCAGCGCAGACTTAGTGTCAGAAGTTTTAGCGGGAATATGCTGACAAGCTAAAAAGCCCATTTCCGTTTCATGTTCTATAAAGTGCAACGGAATTAAAAACTGAGAAAAGTCTACACACACACACACACACACACACACAGGCACACACACACACACACACACACACACACACACACACACACACACACACACAGAGTGCTGTAGCAGGAAAGGCTGTTCTAGGCAGGACAGATTGAGAGAGTAAAGTTTATCTTTCCCAAACTCTTCCAGAGAGTGTGATGTAATGTGATGGAGGGCTGTGAGAGAGACAGCTGATGACACTATTCTCTCTCTCTCTCTCTCTCTCTCTCTGCTCTCTCTCTCTCCTCTGTCTCCTCTCTCTCTTCTCTCTCTCTCTCTCTCTCTCTCTCGTCTCTCTCTCTCTTCTCTCTTCTCTCTCTCTCTCTCTCTCTCTCTCTCTCTCTCTCTCTCTCTCTCTCTCTCTCTCTCTCTCTCTCTCTCTCTCTACCTCTCTCTGTCCAACAGGCTTCAGGAAGGTTCGGAGACGGTTCAGTTAATGTTGTGTTTAAGGAGCAGCAGGTCCCGGTCAGGAAGTTAGCAGGGAGCAATGCATGATGGGAAGAATCAATAGTCAAATGTCACCGTACCATCAGCAATATATTGTTTCACTCTGTCGCTTATTGTGAGTCGCTTTGGACAAAAGAGTCAAATGCCAAATGCCCTAAATGTAATCAGAATCAGAATGAGCTTTATTGGCATTAGTTTTTACAAACAGGGAATGTGATTTTGTTAAATTGGTGCATAACATTGAACATTAAACAGACAGTAATAATATAGAAATTCTAAAAGTATATAATGTAAAGTAAATGACTCAGTATAGTCATGTTTACCGATCGTGAATTGTTGGTGCTCTAATTCCACAAATATGTCCTCTAAATATGTTAAGGGAAGAGTAGGAAATGTTCTGGTGGAGAATTTGCGGATGGACAGGAGGCAGCAGAACCACAACCACAACCACAGATTCAATCAGTGTGAAACATTCCACTTCAGGGTCACGAGATCCACCATTTAGCGGCATAGGAGGACTGATGAAGGTAGATCAGTTATGCAGCAGAACCACAACCACAGATTCAATCAGTGTGAAACATTCCACTTCAGGGTCACGAGATCCACCATTTAGCGGCATAAGGAGGACTGATGAAGGTATCGAACGTGAACGATGTGGTCTACTAGCGGTTCAGGTGTTTGACTCCCAGCCAAGGGTTCGATTCCCCCCCCCCCCCACCCCCCCCCCCCCCCCCCCCCCCCCCCAAAAGTGGGTTCTAGGATGGGACTGAACGCAGAAGCAAAGTGTTCTCAGACATCTGAAACATTGGGAGTTTGTCAAGGACACCTCAACTGTGGAAACGGAATCACAGAGGACCTCCTCCATTTCATCTCTTCTTCTTACAAAAAAGTTAACTTCTATGCAAGAATACATTTTCAATTTGAGGAATATTTTTCGAAGTATACATTCCCTGACGTACGTTAAGATGTATCGACTGTCGTCGCGGTCTCCCGAACAACAGAGCGGAGTGGCGGTGAATTCTGATTCCACCGCGGTTCTCCTTCCTGTCGGGTCATCGGGGGGTCAAACCAAGAGGTCCCAGGTTCGATACCCGGTTCAATATCTGTCTTGTCTGGGGTCAGAAGCACTTCACCTCAACAGGAGATTTCATCAAGATGATGATTCTGGTGGCAGATAGAAAATACATTGCAGCACACACACGCGCACACACACACACACACACACCAGATATACAACACACAGCCACTACTACTGTCTTGCAACTTGTGATGACTCAGACTTCTTAAACACATGCGGCTGCTTATCATCGTTAGCTTCTATTTCGGCTTCAAAATCCAATTCAAATTCAATCGTTTTAGAGACACTGGAAATCACTAAATAAATATATTGTATATATTGACTTTGGAGATGTTGAAACTGGTGTATTTCATCCTAACAGAGCGCTACCAGAGCTAGTCTATCATCTGCTGCCATTGATTTTGGCTCCAGCGCTAACTGGGTAGGGTGGGCTGGTGGTGAGGCGCGTCTGGTATTCCTTCAAAGCGTGCATGTGTGTGTTACTGTGTGTGTGTGTGTGTGTGCATGTGTGTTACTGTGTGTGTGCGTGTGTGTGTGCGTGCGTGTTATATTTGTGTGCGTGTGTGTGTGTTTGGTTATGTTATATTTGTGTGTGTGTGTGTGTATGTATGTGATGTGTGTGGTTTGTTATGTGTGTGTGTGGTGTGTTGTGATTTCATGTGGTGTGTGTGTGTGTGGTGTGTGTGTGTGTTGTGTGTGTGGTGTGTGTGTGGTTGTGTGCGTGGTGTGTGTGTGTGTTGTGTGTGTGTGGTGTGTGTGTGTGGTGTGTGTGTGTGTGTGTGTGTGTGTGTGTGTGTGTGTGTGTGTGTGTGTGTTAACTGGTACACCAGAGTGTAATGCCAGCCACTAAACTTAGCCCCCAAACGAGCTTAAGAGCAGAGACCCCGGCCGCGGCCCAATCAGGAGTGAAGCTT
>PIJE02001548.1:101718-121994 GCA_002895965.2 Coryphaenoides rupestris | reverse complement strand
CCCGGCGCGCTCGCTCCGAATTCACTCACTTCCCCGCCGCGGGCATCGGACAGATTTATGGCCAGCGTCGTTGTAACAGTTTTTTTTTTAAGAATATTTACTGCCAAGACTCGTATTAAGAGCCCAGCCAGCCTCAGCCAGGTTAAACGGTATACGTTTAACAAGCCACATGCTTTTAAAAAAACACCGGCATGTAAACGTTTTAGCATGCGGCGGCGGGGGGGGGGGGGGGGGCGGAGCCTACAAATGGTGCTGAATGAGCTGATTTTTTTCTGGCAGTTTCACATGTTTTGGACTAATGTGATTGATGGGAGGAACGGAAGGGGGCAGGGCTTCCCACAAACTCCTCCATTACTTGATTAAGGTGCTTTTCTCCCTCCCAAGCCCGGAGACTTGGTCCAGGCTGGGGACGTTGGAGTCTTTCCAAGTTTCAAGCGTGTGTGTTAGTGTGCGTGCGTGTGAATGTGTGTGTGTGTGTGTGTGTGTGTGTTTGTATTTGTGATGACAGTTGAGTGACATGAGGTTATTTTGGGGTGAAATGTCATGAGATGTGTGAGTGTGTGCGTGTATGTGTGATTTTCACATGGGTGAAAGTTTGTGTGTGTTCTGTGTGTGTGTGTGTCTGTGTGTATGTGTGTGTGTGTGTGTGTGTGTACGTGTGCGTGTGTGTGTGTGTGTGTGTGTGTGTGTGTGTGTGTGTGTGTGTGTGTGTGTGTGTGTGTGTGTGTGTGTGCTGTGTGTGTGTGTGTGTGTGTGTGTGTGTGTGTGTGTGTGTGTGTGTGTGTGTGTGTGTGTGTGTGTGTGTGTGTGTGTGTGTGTGTGTGTGTGTGTGTGTGTGTGTGTGTGTGTGTTGTAGTTCCCTAGTTTCCCTAATCAATTCCATTGCATCATACACACATTACGCAGCACAGTGAGGCGTGAGTGGGGAAGCAGAGCAGGCCGGCTCCTCTCCGTGTTGAGATGAATGAACCGGATCTCAGACACCAGATTAGACCTCCAGTCTCTCCACCAGCCAGCCTCCCACTCGGCCTCATTATCAACACCAGCATATGGTAACAAACAAGACCCTCGGGCTCTTCCTATTGGCTGCTGGCCTTGCTGACATCATCGTCCTCATCATCATCATCTCTCTCTTTTACATGCTCTTCCTCTCTCTCTCTCCTCTCTCACACCCTCTCTATCACGCTCTTCCTCTATCTCTCTCTCTCTCTCTCTCTTCTCTCTTCCCCCTCTCTCCCTCCTCTCTTCTCTCATTCCTCTTCCTCTCTCTCTCTCTCCTCCCTCTCTCTCCTCTCTCCTCTCTCTCTCTCTCTCTCTCTCTCTCTCTCTCTCCCTCTCTCTCTCTCTCTCTCTCAGTGCTAGTAGTCAGTAGGAAGTAGGACTGTAATTACTTTGAGAGACTGGTAGCTTGACCTTTCACAACCAGCACAGCGTTGCTGAATGGCTCGTTGATTTCCATAGAAGAGAATGTTGGTGTTGATCTATCAAAACCCAAGTGGCATGTCTCAAAATAATAGGCACTCTTATAAGACTGCCACTCGCACAAGCAACAGCAAAAAAAAGCCCATATTTGGTTTAATTCAGTCTATTTGAGAGAAAACAATAGCTACAAGAGCTGATAGCTACACTTTCCTTCTGCGTCGCCATTGTCCCCTCCCCCTGGCTCTGATAGGTCCAATCATTTTTGTGTTTTTTGGGGAGGGGCTTTCAACGGGCTCCAGGCCAGACGGATCTGCAGAGAGAAACACAATGTGAACTCAGAGAGTAAGACGGTCTCACAAGGCTCTGTAACAGTAACTCACACACACCTCTCGTCAAAACAACAGTAGAAGTACGTCTTTGATAGCTCTGTGAGACACCCAGAGGCTACAGAGAGCTGAGTCCATGTTCAGGAGGTTTTACAGGCCGGGCGCTAGTCTCAACAGCTCAGCTCCATGTTTCCAGGCAGCTCCACGCCATTCATTTGTGCCCTGAGATGCGCTGGCAGACCTATCTGACAGTCACCATTGCATTCTCTGTACCAAAGATCGCAGGGGGGGTCGCGAGGCCTTGGACGATTTGAGGCATATGTTTAGTAATAGTCAAATATTGGTTCAAAAACTCTCGAGTTAATGCAAATACAAACTAACAAAATCCGTCACGATATATTATTATGTATTGTATACAGATTGTATAGCAGAACTATGTGAAGATGAAGCGCACCAAACTCTCCTTCTGCACACAGAGGTGCGCTGGTTATCGCGCGGCTGCGTTCTTGTGCGCTTTATGGAACTGCAACAACAAATTGAAGAGTTCCTGCAAACTCGTAACCCCACACCGGCAGAACAAATGACCGAGTCGTTTTGGATTAAAACAGCGTACCTGGCCGACATATTCAGTCTGTATAATGAGACGAACAAGCGTTTGCAGGGCGCCGGAGTCCGACATCATTGCCAATGCACAGAGGCCTGCTGGATGCTTTGCGCGCAGAGCTGGAGTAAGGGTCGGAAAAATGGAAAAGAGGGGAGCTGCAACGGTTTCCACTACTGATGAAGCAGTCCGGGGGGGCACTGTACCCATGCCTTTACGTCGCGAGTTCACCAGCCACATGAACTTCCTGCGAGAGGAGTTAAAATCAGCGATTTGGCTTGACACAGATCATTATGTCTCCAAGGGCGGTGGGTTGGTCCATAATGGCCAAAAGTGAGGATGTGGAATACCTGAACTGCGAGGATGAACTTGCTGACCTCCAGGCTGATTCACTGTCAAGGAAATACTTCCAGGATCCAAGGATTTAGAACGTTTTGTATTGTCAGAGGACCGTGCATCGGCTCCAGGCTCGCGCTACAGTGCCACGACCGGGATCATTCTCCCGTTTACTCCGACATATCTGTCAGAAACGGCCTTCAGCGCACTTCGTCGTCGTCAAACAAAAGCACGCAACAAACTGGACGTTCACAACGTACTTCCGACGAAGCCGTCACTCACATTACACGCTAACATCCCATCCCTGGGTTACGAGCCACGCAAGCCAAGGTTTCTCATTAAAACAACCAAATGAAAGGTTGATGAAAGCTCCTCCGTGGGGGTTACGCTCTTATGAAAAGGGTTTTGAATGCACTAAAAGAATAAAATGAAGAGGCAATTAGATGTTGGTAGGGCTTTGCCATAAACAGAATAATTATAAGTGTGAAACAAACAAAGAGATGCTGTAAATGCAATTGAATTGAAATTGAATGCACTTGTTATTGTTATGGTTATAAAATGCTGGTTATGCTGTAGTTGTGCACTTATGAAATTTTTTTTAAGAACTATCTATCCCCTCTAAAAAATAATAAAATAAAGAGCAATGAAATGTGGTAGGCCTTTGCCATAAGCAGGAATACTTATAGGCCTAAATGTGAAACAATTAGATTTAACGTGAAACACTGTAAATGCAATGATGATATGATATGGGGGGATTGTAAAGTTCTACCAGCTAATAAATACATGGGAAAAAAATGCTTCTTTTATGTAGGGGGGGGGGGGGCTCAGATTGGATCAGGTTTGAGTCAGGGGGGCTCTGAGAAAAAAGGTTGGGAACCCCTGCTTTAAAACATGTACTGTATAACATCCCAGCTGGACTGGACCACGGGACCCGACCAAACTCTTTGGTCCAGCAGGTTTATTCTGAACTTGGAAAATCTGCTTTAGGATTTTTGCTGCACCAACAGCATGGAATTATCGACAACACATCTTCAGATAAAACTCCCTCATCACCCCCTGGGACATTCAAGACGTGAATCTCACACCACTCTCCTCAGTGTGCAATTGTTCTCACTGAGTTGTGCTCTTTTCATTTTGGTTTAAACTCTGTTCTGTATCTGGGCATCATTGAACTGAGGGAAACCTCAGTGATCTTCAAGGTTGAAATAAAGGTTTTGATGGAATTTGAATCTGGCAAGAGGTATGAATCCAAACCTTTCTCCTTCCTGCCTTCCCTTTGAATAATGTGTTAGCTGTTGCTTACTCAGCACTTCTCCTCTCATCAGCCCAGTCTCTTTTTTTATTCCCAGCCTGCTCTGTGAATAGTCTCCATTGGTCCATTCATTCACTGGATGTCTCTTAGCTTTTCTCATTCATACTAACACTGCTACGTTCTCTCAGTGCGTTCTCTCTGTTTCTGTCCTCCGCCCATGTTGTTCTCTTCAACTAGCGGTTAGCTGAGCCGTTATCTGACAAGGGCAAGGCCCGGGGCCCTGGGTTACAGACAGATGGCAGCCTCCGGCGTACGGCAGGGTGGCAGGGTGTCAGCAGGGGCGGGGCGGGTGGGGTGTGGAGTATGGAGGGTTAGCTGGCGTACTGTGCAAGCATGGGATGGGTATGTGTCGTGGCCAAGGGCACTAAGTTTGTAAAAGAGGTTAGGAGGAGGGGCTCTGCCAGCATCTTGTAGGGCACGGGTGTATCTGGTGGGACACTGAAAACCCCTCTGTTTAGTTTTAGATGTAACAGCGATGGAAATGGGTTTATCTTAACCCTATAGCCCCTAACTCTAACCTACGTAACCCTAACCCTAACGTGGCCATTGAGGAAACACAGAACCCAAGGAATGTTTCTCTCTTGCTCTTCCAGTAGTTCATGTAGTGACTGTACTGCACTGCACAGTGTACTGCAGTAGGCCAGTTCTGTGTATTTCTAGCTATGACTGGCAGGACATGCGTTCCAGTATCCATTCAGGTCCGGCATGGGTGACTGTTCTGTCTCGTCTGAAAGGGGTGGTTTGTCATCGTCTTGTGATTGTTGTGAATTTTCCCTCTCCAGGCCTCGGTGTCTCGTGAATGTGGGTCCACTACATATATCCCATGGCTCTGCACCAACACATTGGCAGGTTAATCCTTGAGATTATAATATTAAATTAATAAACCAGTGATCCTCTTTACCGCCTGGATTTTGGAGCAATATCTCGTCAATGTATCAGCGTTGTACATATCCTCCCTTATATCGCGTACATGCCAGTAAAAGTATGCATTGGCGGTGGCGTTTATGCCTAATATAAGTCAAACACAGGGAATTATTCATGTCGCTCGGAAGGGAGGTGGAGTTCGAGGTGGTCGGATGAGCAACGCTGGCCTTTAAGAATACATTAATATCAATCAACAACATGTATAATGTATTTGCTTTTAGAAGTAACTGCTGTTGCAGAATTGTGTAGTGGGTGTTGTCTCCAGTCAGAAGGTAGGCTTCCTCCAGCTAGATGTACTTGTATATCCCTCTACCTTTCTCCTGCACGACCCTCATCTGAATTCTAAGTCCCTCTGGATAAATGTGTGTGATGGATGACTAAATATGGATTCATAGTAAAAGACCTTTCAGTTTGTGATCGACAACTTTGCATGATCCTGCCGATTGACAGATGAGTAATGAATACAGAAGGCTGTCTCCACTCTGTTGAGGAGGATGTGTCCAGCCAGACCTTTCAGAGGTGTCGGGTGGGTGCTGCTGTCACAGGGCCACCCGGCAGGAAGTCCAGTTGAGTGATGCTGGAGTGAAAAGGTTCACCGGGGGGAGAAGTATGATTGCTGTATTTTAGCTCCGTGTGAGGGGTTGGACCAAGACGGCTTTTAGTGCTCCAGCAACATGTGCAGGAGAGTCTGAAATACAGTGTCTGCCGGGTGTGTGAGACGCAGTCCAATACGTGTGTGACAAATATGTGGCATTTATACAATCTTGCCAAAACCTGAATAAAAAAATATTCAATTGCAAAATCTTGAATTCAAAACATCTTGAATTGCTAAAACATGAATGGAAAGTGTCGAATTGAAAAATATTGAATAGAAAAAAATCTGAATTGAAAAATCTTGAATTTGCAAAATCCTGAATTACAAAATCCTGAATTACAAAATCTTGAATTGCAAAAACTGGAACTGGAATTGAAAAATGTTGTGAATGGCTTTGGATAAAAGCCTGTGATGACTAAATAGACAGTGCTTTCTGAGCTCTGTCTGAGTGTGAGGGCGTGGCGAGGGATGCTCTGGGCTCTACATGCTGGGATGCTGCTGACGCCGGGTGTGGCCCACAGCAGCAGCAACAGCAGCAGCAGCAGCAGCAGCAGCAGCAGCAGCAAGACATGTGTAGAAGTGGAACACACGTGTGTTAGAGGTTACCTGACGAAGAACAGCTCAGCACACACATCTGATTCAGTTCATTTGTCGGGATGTCTCCGCCGCCATGAAGAAATACATCTTGAACTTTTCTGTAAACCATGTTGTGTCTAAATCCTGTGCTGTGCGGATTTAGCGTCGGGCGTTACTACTAGTAGGAGGATCACGAGCACAGCACACCGTGGCAGTCCACCACATGTGGACCATGCGCTGGATTTCACAAATCCTGTTTGGATTAGCGTGTTAATTATAATTCTGCTGCACCGCTGCACGGTGCATGTGGTCCATGACACACGTGTGTCTCCATTCTCCTGCAAAAATGCAAGAATTTAAACACAAACCCAAGATGGATGGAGGAACCCATGTGTTGACCATGTGTTGAATGTTTCTGCTAAAGGCTGCTGTCATCTCATCAAACAAGCCCCCCCGAGTTGCCTGATATACATTATAAATAGAAGCCCCCTGATTGGCCAAGCCCAGTTTTTCCTCCAAGCTCTTCCGTATAGCAACAGCCCCCTCCCATCACTCCTCCCTTAACCGGACCCCCTCCCCACCCTCCCTTCCTCCCTCCCTCGCTCCCTCCATCCCTCCCCCCATTCTCCTTTTTTATTCTCCTCCTCTCTTTGCTCCTCCCTCCCCACTTTCAACACGCAGACATGCATGCCACCGTTTTTCATGCCGCTTCCCACAATGCAACGGGGTACCGCGAGCTTTGAGCTGCTGCTCAGTCTTGGGGCTCAGTCTCCTCTTCCTCCTCTCCTCCTTCTCTTCTCTCCTCTCCTCTCCACTTATCTCCTCTCCTCTCCTCCTCTCTCCATCCTCTCCTCCTTCTTTCCTCTCTCCTCATCTCCTCTCTCCTCTCCTCCTTTCCTTTTCATCTCCTCCTCTCTCCTCTCCTTCTGAATATGGGCTGACGTCGCTCCTCCCGCTGGCTCCCAATGCTGCGACAGCATCTGGATGTGGTCGCCATGGCAAACAGCAGCAGGTCTGACCCGCCTTCTCCCCCCCCGCCCCTCCCTATCTCCAACCCCCACCCACTTCCCCCTCTATCTCCAACACTCTCTCTCTCTGTCTCTGTCTCTCTCTTTCCTTTTTTCTGACACTCTCTCACACACAGACCCATGCACAGGCACATACACACACACACACACACCACACACACACACGCACACACGCACACACACACACATACACACACACCCTCTTCCCCCCCCTCCTCTGCCTGTCTGTCTTAAGTTTTTTCTTCCCAATCTCTCTCTCTCTCTCTCTATCTCCCTCCTTCTCTCTCTCTCTCTCTCCCCCTCTCTCTCTCCCTCTCTCTCTCTCCTGCTCTCTCTCTCTGTTTCTGTGCATGTATGTGCGTGTCTCCATCAGGCTTGACCTGGATATTCTGCGCGCACGCACGTGTGTGTGTGCACAGCCCTGGCGCCGCGCCAAGCCCCGCCCGTTCGACATTCACTGACCCGGGCGGTCAGCTGACCGGTTTTCTTGGACGTCTTCACTGCGGTGGAAGCGTTGGAGCGCTGGACCCTCGCTGGCCGAGAGCAGCTCCAGTATCACCACAGCTACCCTCCGGTCCTGGCTGCCTGCCCCCCCCCCCCCCCCCCCCCCGCTGGTCTCAGCAGCAGGGACAGAGAGAGACAGGCAGAGAGAGAGACAGGCAGAGAGAGAGACAGACAGAGAAAGATAAGTGAGGAGGAAAGCAAGAGGAAGATGAGGATCCACCACCTTTTCACGGTCCTCTCTACCCTCCCGAAGTCCTGCCAGCTCAGCTACACAAGACAACAAAACCATCCTGTTCCTGTTGCCTGACGCCCAAGTGTCTCTGCTCCCGACACCATGGATTTACTTAATCTCTCTCTCTCTCTCTCTCTCTCTCTCTCTCTCCCTCTTTCATATTTTTGAATAAGATGTGATGTGGGCGTGTGCATGTGGGGATGTGTGCATACACACCATACACACACACACACACACACACCACACACACACACCCACACACACAGACATGCCGTCTGCTGTAAGGTGTCACTGTCGTCAGCCCCAGGTTCTCCTTCACACCGAGAAATGAGAGAGAGAGAGAGAGAGATGAGAGAGTAGAGAATAGAAGAGACATAGATGAATTGATAAAGAGAGAGAGACGAGAGAGACATAGAGAAAGAGCCAGAGCGAGAGACATAGAGAGAGAAAGAGAGATGGAGAGAAAGACAGAGAGAGGGGGGAGAGAGAAAGACAGAGATAGAGGGAAAGAGAGACATAGAGATATATATAGAGGGAGAGATTGAAAGAGAGAGAGGGCTTGGGTTCTGCAGCCCTCCCTGTATCTAGGGACAGTTTATCTGTGTTCTGTATCATAACCACTTATACATTAGCTCAAAACGGTCCCTTCCTTTTGCATGAGTACACCTGTGTGTGCGCACACACACACACGCACACATGCACACACACACACACTCCCACAACCATAAATATCAAGTACAAAGCTGAATCATTCTTATCGATCAATTGATTTGGTGTGCTGTGTAACAATAGATTAGGAGCAGCAGTTGATTAGAGATGAAAAATGACCTCGTCCTATTCCAGGGAAGCCAGGGCCACCTGCTGGTCTCCACAGAAACACAGCGTTTGTAGCTAGAAAACGATCTGTTCATTGAATTATTTACTGATTACTTATTTACTTATTTACTTATTTACTAATACTTTTTTGGCATTATGCATGTGGTGAAGGAATGGGTTTCATCGGGGAAAGGAATAAACTGAGAATGAGTTTCATTTTCACAGCAGTTTTAGTCGGAGGCCGTCTTGGTTTAGCTTGGGTCACATGACGCCCGCCCCGCCCGTCTCTCACCTCTGCTTTTGGAACTGGGCGTGGTCTCTTCACTCAACCAGATTCTTACTGCTGTGAGTCTAACCAATCATGTCTCTCTCTTGCTCTCTCCCCCCCCCCCCTCTTTCTCTCTCTCTCTCTTTTGCTCTCTCTCTCTCTCTCCCCTCAAACCCCCCCTCTGTCTCTATCTCCCCCTCTCCCTCTCCCCCCTCTCCCTCTCACCCCCTCTTCCTCCCTTCTCTTCCTCCTCCTCTTCTCCTCTATGGCACCACCTCCACCCCACCCCACCCCACCCTCCACCTCCACCCCACCCCCACCCCACCCACCCCACCCCACCTCCACCTCCACCTCCACCCCACCCAACCCACCTCCACCTCCCCCCACCCCCACCGACCCTGCAGAGGAGGTGATGGACCAGCAGAGGGTGCTGCGGACGGGTTGCCTGGTGACGGGGGTCCACACCCTCCAGTTCGCCGCAGCAGCAAGCTGGCCACGCTGGGGCGCCTCTTCAAGCCCTGGAAGTGGAGGAAAAAGAAGAACGAAGAAGCTCAAGCAGAGCTCCACAGGTGAGAGCTGCACCATACCGAGGGGGAGGAGCTAGGGGTGGAGGAGTGGGGTGGGGGGGGTTGGGTTGGGGGAGGAGCAGAGAGCGGTGGTGGAGGAGGAGGGGGCAAGGCGTGATCAGACAGCTGACCTGATGAGTGCTGGTTTGGAAGGGGCGCACACACACACACACACCACACACACACACAACACACACACCACCACACACACACACACACACCACACACACACACACACACACACACACACATCCATGCATGCATGTGTCATCCTCTGAAAGGAGGTCAGGTTTGAATAATGACTGTAATGAATGAGTTATGTGTCTTCCTTCCTGAGAGTCACGTCTGCTCCCCGTTTGGTTTGGGGACTATTTGGGACAACTCTTCAAATATTCAGACTCGTTCCAAGGCCCATTCATTGGCGAAACACAATGACACAAAATTGACGGAGACAAGTGAGAGATTTGGCTTAACGCTGGTGTCTTATTCATTCTGCATTTCACTTCCCGTGTCCTGCCGGGTAACTTTTCTTCAAATGAGACCATAAACTACGACTGTAATGCTGAAAATGCGAAGGGAAAGGGAAAGGTAGCGCTGAAGGCGTGCCGTGCTAGCGGTGTAGCGTGTGTAGCAGCAGCCAAGTGCAGAGACAGCGTGCCAGACAGGAGGGCCAAGCAAGATGCTTTCACTGCATTAACACCAGGTCACGGCTCCTCAAAGACACTTCCATTAGGAAGCACAAACACACCAGGAACAAACCTTTTTTCCTTTTACCTCCAGCAATTTAAGAATCGCTCCTTTTTATGTCGACGATTCATCACCGCTTATTAACACCTCCCTCTCTCTCCTCCTCCTCCTCCTCCTCCTCCTCCCCTCTCCCCTCCTCTCGCTCTCTTCTCCTGCCTCCCCCAAACTACCCCTTCTCTCCTCCTTCCCTCTCCCCTCTCTCAACCTACCTCCCCCCCTCTCCTCTCTACCCGCCTCCTCCTCCATCTCTCCCCCCACCCCCCTTGTCCCCCCCCTCCCCCCTCCCTCTCCCTCCACCTCCCTCCCCCCCGCAGACGTGGCGTTGTCCAGCAGCCTGCTGTGTCACCACGACGCCTGCTCACGCCAGCAGGGCTGCCGCTGCTCCCCGGACGGGAGCCTCCTCCTGGGCGCCGGCTCCTTCGTGGGGCCCCTGAGCCCCCGCCTGGTGGTCAGCAGCGTGGAGTACCTGGGCCCCGACCACGACCTCCCCTCGCCAGGTAATGGACGCCACCGCCTGCAAATGCCACACCGCGAAACTACCGCAAAAAGCGATATTCAGTCTCACGGTGGTGCAGTCGTGACCTAACCTGAGTCACCAGATGGTTGGTTTCACAGAACCATCTGGGAGGTCCTCATTGGGAACTGTTTGGAAAAGGTCTGGCAGGAGTTCAAAAACTCCTTGGCAGGTGATTGGATGAACCATCTGCCTATCGCCATTGTTTTTTCCGAACAAACAGCGGCTTCTCGCTGTCGTCACACATAAACCACACCCCCCGTAGCTTCCAGTAGGATGCTGATTGGTCCGAACCACTGGTGGTTCAGACACATACGGATAGCTTGAAGCCTAACCAGACCGATCTTAAGAGAGAAATAACGTGAACTGGCAATATTGGAATGATCTCACGAGGCTCGTGGTGACCAGCAGCAAACGATATAATACCATCATACACCATAGCCATCTCTTACTGGAACACACTCCACTTTTACAGTACCTCTGTGAACTCCCTCTGCTGACTCAGCCCGTCGTTAACTAGTTGGCCATGAGTTCAACAAGATTGTCGTCAACACTTAGTCGTGAATGTAGCGGGTGCTTCGGTTAAAAATACACCTGACTGCTGCTGCTGCTGCTAGCAAAGCGTCTCTGTGTTGAGCATCTGGGCAGCGTGGGCAGCCTGGTGCCTGAAGGACCTCTTCCGCTCACTGAGGCACCTGTTTGTTTGTCTTAATACATTGATTGACGGCTCCATCTTGCACGTACCAGTGTAGTAGTGTGCCTTAGTGTGTGCTAGTCTCAATGGGAATAGGGCAGGCTGGATGGAGGAGAAGAGGAGGAGGAGAAGAGGAGAGGGGGAGAGGAGATGGGGAGAGGGGGAGAGGAAGAGGAGGAGAGAAGGGGGCAAGGGAAGGAGGAGAGGAGATGGGGTGAGGAGGAGAGGGAGAGAGAAGAGGAGGAGGGGAGATGGAGAGAGGAGTAGAGGAGGAGGAGAGGGAGAGAGGAGGAGAGGAGGCGGAGAGGGAGAGAGGAGGAGAGGAGGAGAGGAGGAGGAGAGAAGGGGGGAAGGAAGGAAGGAGAGGAGATGGGGAGAGGAGGAGATGGGGAGAGGAGGGGAGGAGAGGAGGAAAGGAGGAGAGGAGATGGGAGAGGAGATGAGGTGAGACGAGGAGGAGAGAAGGGGGGAAGGAAGGAAGGAGAGGAGATGGGAAGAGGAGGAGAGGAGGAGAGAAGGGGGTAAGGAAAGGAGGAGAGGATATGGGGAGAGGAGGAGAGGAGGAAAGGAGGAGAGGAGATGGGGAGAGGAGGAGAGGGGGAGAGGAAGAGGAGGAGAGGAGGAGAGAAGGGGGCAAGGAAAGGAGGAGAGGAGATGGATTGGTGAGGTGGTGACGGGGTGTCAGCTCTGGTGATTTGTCGTGAAAGGTCGATGAGTGTGAGCGCGGCGGCGGTGGCGGTGGCGGCGGCGGCGACGGCGGCTGTGAGGCGGCTGGTTTATTTACAGCCAGGATCTACGGTGGCTGTTCATGTTCATGTTGGGGACGTCACCCTCCCTGTTGCTTAGCGATGAGGCACGGCGGCGCTGCACTGGATATGAATAAATATGAATCACAGAACATCAGGGATGGGGTGTGTACATATAAAATAAACATTTTAAATGTATTTTTTTATAGTTATACTATCATGCAAAGTAGGGTATAAAATGCGGTGATTGTGTTTGTTTTAAGGCATTGTCTCTATTTATTATATTAAGTATTTATTTTGCGTTTTGTATCACAAGTTATACGAATGTACCACAAGAGGGCAGTAGACTCACTTCAATAACAGAGCCAGACTAGACTGGTGACAGCAGGGCGGTGTCACGTTGTTATTGTCTCGTCACTAGGCTACTATGATGTATTAATACATAGGAGGTTATGTTTTGTTAACATTTAATATTGTGGTTTATTGTTCTGTTAATGGTTTTTCTAGTGAATACTGTTTTGGACGACATTGATAGGACAACATTTTAATTCAATCCGGAATACATTTTTATATTTTTATTATTATATTATTTGAAAAAAAATGTTAGATTCTTTCCAGACCATAACATTTCTGTATGAATCTTATGTATTCTATGTTTTAACGGTGATGTTCAAATCATTTACCATCCGAATTCCTGCTGTAACACCTAGAATATAGCTTTATGTTTAGAAACTAAATGTGTGTGTGTGTGTGTGCGTGTGCGTGTGTGCGTGTGTGTGTGTGTCCCTCTCGCCCATCAGCCCCGCCTCCCCCAGATGAGGAGTTTGAGGAGGAGCGTCTCCATCAGGAGGAGCTGGGCTCTGGGGAGGAGGGAGAGGAGGAGGACGAGGAGGAGGAGGACGACGAGGAGGACGGGGCGTCCTGCAGAGCGGAGCACCCCGAGGCGCTGCAGGACGCAGGTGGGGGAGAGAGGAGTCGGGAGGGGGAGAGTCGGGGGGAGGGGGAGGAGGAGGGGGGGGAGTCTGTTGCTCCTCCGGGGAGCTCCCCGCCCCGGGCCCCGCCCCCTTGCGGCCTGCCCAGGCTCAACAGCGGAGACGGTGAGTCAGCATCAACGTGCGCAGAGGCACGTGCACGACCCAAAACATGTGCGTGACACACAAGCATGTGCGTGACACGTGAATCACCGCGTAGGATGATAATGTCACGGCGTAGGTGCACCGTGACATTGTCATCCAGAGCTTTTGTGGACCGTATCGTATGCAAATGTGAACACATCGATGAATACACATCCATGTGACTTAGCAAGGAGTGCCACGCCCCCTTTATACACAATTATTACTGCAAGAAGAAACAGCGGAGAGAATAAGTCAGCAACACTGAATCACATGACTTGACTCCAGTCACAAATTTGAGGACTTGAGTCTTGCATTGATAAGACTTGACTTTGACTCGTTTTCAGAACTTTCAGAGAGACTTGACTTAGAAATATTTGCTTACGTTTTGGTTTTTGAAGCAAGACTGGGTCATTCGAGTGCAACGCGTGCACATCGGGCCACATTGCACCAGGTTTAAGCACCTCTTTAATACGTCATTAATTTCAATAGTGTGCCTGCTCTGTTACCATGACTTTTCTGCCAGTGTTTTTATAGCTCTGTAAAAACCTACCCACTCGAGACCTAGTGTATGCTTATAATAATGTATAATGCCTCACGGTCACTGTCGTATTAGAAACGATCTGAAAGTCTGTTTAACCTGTATTCTCACACTGCTTTCACTGTTGTAGAGCTAGCGGATGTATACGGTTGCATTACATTTTTGGTCAGGCTTTTATTTCGCCTCTTGTGACTTGCCTGTGACTTGTGACCTGAGCAATGACTTGACTTGATTCTCACCACAGGAACTTGGGACTTGCTTGGGACTTTCTCAAAACGCTGGTTAGCAAACACAAATGAACACAAAACAACATTACAATGGAAAACACATGATGGAATGCACAAAGCACTTTTTTTATAATAACAAGCCATAATACTATATTTACTGAACAATATTTCTATATTTGTTCAATTTTCTGTATTGTTATTATTATTGTTATTATTTTATTAATTATTATTTTATTATTGTTGTCTATTTCAATAATGAACTCACCTGCAGTAGGCTCTCGCATACCCCTGGTGTTCTGCGTACCACATGTTGAAAAACACTGACATAGCACGTGAACAATAAGAAGCACGTGCACGATGTTAAACACGTGCACGATGTTAAACACGTGCACGGCATGAAGCACGTGCACGACATAAAGTGAAGGGAAACGGCAGAGCATCACCCTGCTGACCCTGTTGTGGGAAAATGTCTGGGAAGGTTTGTCACCAATTCGTTTGGTGGAAACTTTGTCTAACTTCCTCTATGGCCTTATTTGAAACCCTCCATTTAAAATAATATGTATTATATCAATGAGCAGGTTTAGCATTTTGCTCAATGATGCTTACATGGTAGACTTGGGATTCAAACCCAGAACCTTTCGGCTGGGGCTATTAGACATCCTAATGTTAATATTCATGATTCTTCCTCCCAGACTCGGGGCCCATGTCGCTGCCCACCCATCTACCTAACTCCTACGTCCACAAAGAGCCGATCCCCCGGCCCCAGGAGGGCCTGGCCCCCAGCGGGCTGCCACTGCGGGGGCCCCTCTCCAACTCCTCAGGATCCCCCCACCTCGGCAACATGATGCACCCTCCCATGCCCCCTAGCTGCATTATGGAGGAACTGCAGCGAGCGTTCGCCTCCAAGAACCGCCAGGAGAGGTGAGGAAGCCCAATGCAAAAACGACGCACATCCACCCTCCCCACCCACCCGCACCCCTACCCCCACCCCCGCCCGTCCACTATCTGTTAACACAAGCCTCCAACAGATGCAAGTGGATTTTATTTGTATGAGGTTTCACTTTCACTCTCATATGGTTGTAATGTGTTGAGTTGCTGTCCCATAATAGAGAATAGACTCGCACTGTCATAGCGATGTCTAGCCCATTACGGCCACTAAAAGCCCTTTGAGACTGTAACTGTGATTAAGGGCTATACAAATACAATTGACATGACTGGCTGACCAATATCTCACCCGTCCACCTCCACCTCCACCTCCACCTCCACCTCCACCTCCCGCGCAGTGTCCACGACGGCAGTGAGCTGGGCTCGTTGTCGCGGCTGTGGTGCGCCGACGGTCGGCTCTCGCGCTCCTGCAGCGCCGAGAACCAGCAGCAGCAGCAGCAGCAGCAGCACCACCAGCAGCACCACCACCCGCCCTCCGCCCCGCAGGTCAGCTTCGGCGGCCTGGGCCTGGGTCTGGGCCTGGGTGGTGGTGACTGGCCCCGGAAGGAGGCGGAGGAGAACAAGGAGAACATGTGGCTGGACCAGTGCTTCTCCAACACCTCGGGGCTGCCCAACGACCTGGACGGCTGGAACGACTCCGTCATCTCAGGTGAGGAGCCTTGAGACGACTGCGAAGAAGCCTTGTCTGTTCGTTGTCTTGTCGCCTTGTCTTGTCTGGCATATATAAAAATCTCTCTTCGAAACAAAATATATTTTATTTTTTTGACTCTTTTGTCTGCTGTCGCCTGCCATGTCACAAGAATTTCACTGTTCGGAATGGCCCTGTGTTGTGTTATGAAGAATATGTGACAGTAAAACACTTGTGGTGGTGTGAGGGAGTGTGTGTGTGTGTGTGTGTGTGTGTGTGTGTGTGTGTGTGTGTGTGTGTGTGTGTGTGTGTGTGTGTGTGTGTGTGTGTGTGTGTGTGTGTGTGTGTGTGTGTGTGTGTGTGTGTGTGTGTGTGTGTGTGGTAGCTGGTTTAAGCAGCCTCACCTGGCCCTGAGTTAGCTGATTAGACTGGGGCCAGGTCAGGCTGCACACCTGGGGTGCATTGGCTAATGACTGCCCACAGGTATAACCAGAGAGATAGAGAGAGACAGAGACAGAGACAGAGACAGAGACAAACAGACAGAGAGACAAAGAGACAGACAGACAGAGAGACAGAGAGACAGACAGACAGGCAGAGAGACAGACAGACAGACAGACAGACAGACAGACAGACAGACAGACACAGAGAGAGAGTGTCCTGCCCTGCTCTCATGGTGTTCTCTGTGTATATGTGTGTGTGTGTGTGTGTGTGTGTGTGTGCGTGTATGCGTGCGTCCGTCCTCATGCAGGCACTCTTCCTCGCAGGCTGAGGAAGGAGCTGCTGACGGTGAAGCTCCGGAACCGGCCCAGCAAGCAGGAGCTGGAGGACCGCAACATCTTCCCGGTGCGGACCGACCTGGAGCGCCAGGAGATCCGGCAGCAGATCGAGATGAAGCTGGCCAAGTAAGACGCCACGGCATCGACCCTCCTCCCTGCTCTCGCAAATCACACTCCAGTCATCATCCTGGGCGTTCTCGTGCAAAGCGGACGTGAAAACTGCTTATCTCAGGAAAATAGCAAGTTGAGAGAGAGAGAGGAGAGAGAGAGAGAGAGAGAAAAAAAAAAACTTGTCAAAAAGAACATTCACTTTCACTAGAGAACGAGAAATGAGGTTAAAAAGAGAGTCAGAGAGTCGCAAAGATTTTGTGATCCATTGTAACAAGTCCCCGGAGCGAGCAGGTGATTACTAACATTATGATATATTAGCTTAGATGATGTACACTACCACCGTGGCGTCATAATGGCCTCCCTTGCCGTATGTTAGCACCAGCCGCTAATCATTCCAGAGACTTGAAAGGCGCAGTGACGTGGTTGACCCGGACAGGAACACACCTGGGAGAACCCCTGCGGTGCAACAACTGTCCACATGTGGTTCATACGCTCAATATCTGTGGGGGGGGTGGGGGGTCTTCTGCAGACGGAGAATCAATGGAATATCTTCTTGTTCGGCATCACCTGTATTGATTAACAATACACGTTGCCCTGGATATTGGTGGGACACTTGAGTTAAAGCTCCCGTCTTGATCCGTGGAAGGTGACTGTGATTGATTGATTGATTGATTGATTACCCAGAGGCCGTTTTGAGTGCATTTTCTACATTTGTTGACAACTAACTATCCTCGATACACATTTGGAAAAAGCTAAACAACTCTCAACGGTACTTCCAGGAGAACTGAAGGCAGTAAGGCAATCATTGATATGGAAAATCACTGCCAAACACAACGCCTTGTTGTGTGTCAGCATGGCTCATATGTAAATATCAATAGCGTAGCGTACGCTTTGTCTTGTTGGTACTTTAACTCTTAATTTAATCGGCATTCAAACATTTCATCTTTTGGATAACAAAGGTGACAAGCTGATGAGAAATCATTGACAGGACAAGAGTTGTGTAACCACATGCGTTATTGATGATTATTGATTCATGCCAGGACGCGGTTCAATCAGCTGTTATCTGAGACACTGTTACTGGTGAGGGACCCTGTGATGATTTCTAGCCCAAGACACGCAATAGAGAGAGAGAGCACACAGTTCAAGTCAACACACTGTTCTCTCTCTCCACAGCACATGCCGTTCACAATGTGACCGCCCCGCGTGTGTGTAACCCACGAAACGCAACCGACAACAACACAACGCAAGCTCGTCTTTTCCGCTCGCAGCTCTGTCACGTCACACACACACACACACACACAAACTATTTCATAGAAAACCAACCACATGTACTCGTCGGAGAGACACTACACCGTCACTATCCGTACACAAGTGCAATGTTTTTTTTCCCCAGCATCATAAGACCACCAGCACTGGTTGTTCTCCCGGTGTCTTCACACCATCCATAAAAACCAGAGTCGCATGCGAGCACACACACACCGTTGCACAACGACTCCCGTTCCAGTAAGTCGCACCGCGATGCAGGATCACCGCCCACACATCAGGAACGATGAGAGACAAAGATAGATATATATATATATATATAAACTGTCAGGCTCCACGGCGAGTAATTGTGTTGAGCGGGAACTATTTTTAGATCGTCTTGATAATGAACAGCGGGGGCGGGCGTGGGACGAGGTGTCGAACGCCACACACAAGAACCTGAAGCATTTCACACGGACAGGCCTGAAGTCAACACGTCTTACGTAAAGCTGGGAGCTGGGAGGGGTGAGGCGGGCCGGCTGGTTGCGTAAGGAGGCCCTGGCGTGGCGTGGGGGTCAGAGAACGTGTTCAGGAGACTCTTTCAGAGAGGAAGATAGAGACGTTCTCAGATGCAGCGCCTTGACTTCCTCCCCTCCAGCGATTGAGCTGATCTTGTATCGTCTTATCTCATCTCATTTATTTTCAAATGATCTCACATGATCTTAGACCATCTAATATTACATTGTCCTACCTTAGTACATCTGTGACATTATCATACATTCTCTTCTCTCATCTAGTCTCAAATGATCTCACATTACCTTAGAGTAGACCATCTAATATTACATTGTCCTACCTTAGTACATCTGTCACATTATCATAACATATCGTCTCTCAGCTATTCTCAAATGATCTCACATTATCTTAGACCATGTGATATCGTCTGATATCACCATCTTAAATCATCACTCACATTATCATAATTTCTCTTATCTCATCTATCCTTAAATTATCTCACACTATGGACTTAGACCATCTAACATGACATTATCTTACATTAGTACTTCTTTCACATTATCATTACTTCTCTTATCTCATCTATTCACATTATCTTAACATTATCCTATCGCATCTATTTTCATGTTGCTTATCTTGCCTACCTTATCTTACATTATCTTAACTTATCTATTCCTATCTCATCTCATCTTCCGCGGTCAATATCTACCCATTACCTAAAACAAGCAGGAAAACAAAAAGGTTTTTACATTTTAAACAACAATGAGAGTGACTCCTGCTGCATTGATGAAAAGCCCCGCCCCCTCGGGATGTTCAAGATGGAGGCCCGGAGTGCCGTAAACTAGTTACACGTCGGTGACCCTTTCATTTAGTCTTTCAGTTGTTTTCTACACCCTAAACAATATCCGGCTCATTTCGAGAGTCGAAAGAGATGACAGGGGATGGCTATTAAACAGGGACTCTGGTATATAGAGTCTAATAAATATAGTAATATAATCTGTCATACTTTCCCGGCTTCGCCACGTCATGTTTTTCGTGACGCACGGTGCTGCCCTGCTAGAGAGGGGGAACCCGGTGTAAATATAACACAGCAGCAGTCGGTAGCAGAGGAACAGCCAGGATATGGAGCTCACAGCAGAAGTTAGGCTTATTTCCGCCGGGAGGTTGACAAACGAGCCCGTCAACCCCCCGGACCCCCCCCCCCCCCCACCCCACCCCACAGGGCTTAGATTCCATCTTCCAGCCAGTAAAAAAAAAAAAACACCACAACAAAGCCACGCAGCAAATATCGGCTCGTGGCGCACCGGGTCCAAACTGACGGTCGATAACCATGCGGCAGCACGCTGAGAGATGACCCTTTCTATCTTTAGAAACGTCTCCGCACCCCGACCGCCGCCGAACGCTATTCTTAGCCTTCGAGACTGTTGAATAATGCATGCTCCCTACTCCCACTCCCCCGTGCATCCACCCTCCTCCACCACCACCACCACCACCACCACCATCACCACCACCACACTGCTAATGCCATGCCTGTTGTTGAAGTATATGAGGCGAGAGAGATGGTGGATGGGGGGGGGGGGGGGCGTGTGGGTGGACTGATTGAGCGGGAGGAGAGAGAGAGAGAGAGAGAGGGAGGGGGTGCTACTGTAACTAGGGAAGAGAACACGGGAAGCACGAGGGAGGGAAAAGCAGCTTTAGAGTCAAAGAGAGAGAGAGAGAGGCTCTTTTGTGTTGTGTTTTAGGTAAGAGAAGATGGATTCTCTCTCTGCCACCCACTCCAAGGCATCTCTCTCTCTCTCTCTCCCTCTCTCTCTCTCTCTCTCCCTGTAGCTTTGTCTGACACAGTCGGAAGTTCATATTCATAATCGTTTTGTTTTGTCTTGGTGTATTGGTTTATGCGTCACGACAGCGGTATTATGGGCGCTTGTTCCTGCAGTCTAGCCTGCTTCATCAGCCAGCTGCTGGAGAAGATAT